>JASAMX010020567.1:0-18912 GCA_030248175.1 Microlaimidae sp. YZB2_3 | reverse complement strand
TGGCCAATCAAGGAATAAATTTCCTCGCATTCCTACATCATTCAACAACATAGGAACACAAAAAAAACAACTAATTATATTAACGTGTTTGAATTTAATATTTACGTGTTTGTAATAACGTGTTTGAATGAAATAAAAAAGAAAATGGTGGTTTTGATTGCTAGGAAAAAAATAAGTGAAATTAATAGATTATTTTAATTGCGTCCATAATAACATTTTGTAGTCAATTTTTTATGAATATTAAATACAGAAAAATTAGAACCGCCACACGATCCAAATATAGGGACCTTGAGCATAACGCTAAAACATAATAATGCATAGTGTAGTTTCCTGTCTGAAAACTTACTTTTCAGCCCATAGTTTACTTACTGATTCTCTTTTGTTAGCGCATAATCCTATTTATGTGATATGCCATAGATTTTTCTATTGTGTAACCGCTTGAGATGTAATATACGAATCGAAGGTACTTTTAGTACTCTAATGTTTCTGCTGGCTTGCTAATGACTCGAGAGCAGCTCTTTAACTAACTGTGTTGCCATTTAAAAAGTTTAGAGCTTGATCAAAGTAGTTTTTTTTATTTTCAATTTTTAAAACTATAATATATAAATGGATTTCTTGATGGCATTAATAATTTGGTTTGCTATGTTCTTTTTTTTGATAACGCCATATTTTTTTAATTACATGCAATGACTATTTTCTGTGTACCAGACGGAAAGTCTCAAAGTAGTGTCGCATCAAAAATTATAATTTTTGTAGTTTAAAGTATTACAACCACAATCGAACTGTTTAGTTTTTCTGTGAATAAAACTTTCACTAGTTTTGGCATACATCTAAAATAAACCGGTTATGTTATAACGAATAATATCATAACAAGCAAACATTAAATTATGTACTGTTTCAGGAAATTCGACTTTCTGTCCCGATCTGAAATGGTCCCCGGGTAGGTTTTTGCTTGGATTTGCGAGAGAAGTTCTCGACTTGGCAACTTTCCAAGAATGTCTTTCCGCTTGCATGAATAGCCAATCCACGTTCGGTTTTGACTGCGGACTTTCGGTGATTTTTCTTAATATACACAAATAACCCGTGTCAGCCATACAACTGACAATACTTTTTACCTAAATTTGTCAGACCCGTTTGCTTTATTTTGTTAAAAAATAATGTAATTATAGGGTGTCCATATAAGACTGTTAATTTGATTGTTTTTGCCATGTGCATATAGTTATTAAATGAATTGCGTATGGCTTAATAAATGAAATGACGCCAGCCATACGCAGTTCATTTCGTAATTTTACGCCAGCGAAAATAAAAGCAGATGGCTGAAATTAAGTCAGTTACCCTACTGCTTTATTTATTTATAAAATACGGCGAATTTAATCAAGGCATAAATAATCTTTTAAAAGCACAAGTAGCCCGTGTCAGCCATACGGCTGACAATTATTTTTTTTCGGTATTTTTTGGATTCCTTGTTTTTTTTTAAATTCAACCCTATGATATTTCCCGGACTGAAATCTCTGCAATGAGACCTTATTTAGTTCAATCTGTTTTGTGGTTGGGAAGGAATGTAACTCCTTTTATTTGGTGAAAATGGGTTGTCCAGCATAAAGTTGTCCATGTGATTTTTTTCTTTAAATATTCAACCCTTTTATGACGTTCCCCGACTGTAAGACTTTATGACGGACCCCGGACTGCAAGGTGTCCGGAAAAAATACCTTGTGCAAAATATCTTCCGGAAAAAATATCTTCTTTCAGCAGTAAATTATTCAGTATTATTAAAAAATTTTAAAGGTTTTTTTAAACTTTTTTATGTCGTTTTGACTTGATTTTAAGGTTTCGCTTAGGCTTAGGAAAAAAAAGTTTTCTTTAGTTGACAATTTACAAGTCTTTCAAAAGATATTCTTTCCGAAGATATTTTGCAGAAGGTATTTTTTCCGGGCGCCGACTGCAATGATACCTCATTTAGCCCACTCCTTTTGGTAGTTGAGGAAAAGGGTCCCCACTTTTATTGAAAATACGTTGGCCAGCATAAAAATGTCCATATTATTTTTTTTAAACACTCAACCCCTTTATGACATTCCTCGGACTGTTAGCTTTTAAAAAATATCTCATTTAGCCCAATCGATTTTCTGGTTGGAGAGAAGGGTCCCTCCTTCTTTCGGTGATAATGTGTTGTCCAGCATAAAGATGCCCATTCTAATTTTTTCATTCAAACTCTTAAGACATTCCCCGAACTCTAAGGTTTCCAGTGATATCTTATTTAGACCAATTCTTTTTGTGGTTGGAGAGGAGGGTATATCCTCCTTAGTAAAAAAACAATTGTCCAGTATAAAGATATCCATGTTAATCTTTAAAAAAATGTTATATTTTGCTTCTCCATTTACTAATAACTCTGCTTACCGTTTCAGTTTTAGCCAAATCAGATACAGAAATTTTTTTAGTTAAAAAATTTATAGGAACGTGCTTTACCAAAGGAGGAATCCTGTGGTAAAACACGTTGTCTGGCATAAAGATGTCCATGGTATTTTTTTAAAATTTCAACCCCTTTACAAGATTCCCTGGGTTATATTTTTTCTTCTAACTATATCTGGTTTTAATCCGTTGGGTGGTTTATGAGGAGTTAGGGAACACACACACACACACACACACACACACATAAGGTCTATTTATATATAGATTTAATGATAGTAAAACCAAAAATATATAACAGAAAAAGAAAAAAATAAATCTGACTTCATATTTCTCAACCACATTTACTGCCATAACGACCTTCATTGATCCTAATTAAAGTGCTCCCTAATTACGGCCTTCAATTGCCCTAATAAAGGCAATATGGCCCTAATAAGGAGTTTAAATTTTAAATTTTTGACCATGTTTAGGTTTATTTTTTTGATGACAACGAGTGCATTTTAACATCGGAAACAGAACACTCTTACCCTGAGCTTTTTGTGCAAGTAATATTTCGTTTTTAACAAAAACTAATAATCTAAAAAAGTTTTTTATGGACCTACCTAGCATTACAAAATTTTGGGTCCGCGGTCCGGCCGCGAAATCAGAATTCGTTATCAACCCGTTCCCGTAATTGTCTTTTCCTCGGCTACAACCGTGAAACCTTCGTGAGACCTATGTCATATTTCCGTCATAAATAATTTTTTACGCGAGTGGTGAGCGAGCAAATTTAAATGGTTAAAACGGTACGGTGGCAATATGCAGATTTTTGTCAGGGATACAGTGTATTACGTAGGATATTTTATGTTGCGAAAATTTGCATATTGCTACCGTACAGTTTTAACCATTTCAATTTGCTCACTCACTGGGCACTATTCGCGCACAAAAAATTGAATGTGACGGAAGTACGACCTAAGTCATGCGAAGAGCTTACCGCGGTAAGGTTTACGTACGACATTTGTTATACGAAAATACCACCACCATAAGAAAAAGGTTTTACCTTTGTCGTACGAACGTTTCACGGTTGTAAGGGTGGAAAAGGCCTTCACGGAAACGGGTTAAACCTATGATTTTTAATAATTTTTTTCGGAAACCGAAGGTTAAACAACAGTAAAAGTTTATCATTTGTATTTTTTTTGGTTAATCAGAAAAAAATATTTTGTAATGTTTTAATCAAATACAAAAAACCCCTTAAATTTTTCATGTAGATGTTTTATTAATTGTAGTATTTCCAGTTTCACGAATAATACAAAGAAATGCATTTAATTTAAGAGGAGTTTTGTTTTGTGGTGGGATCGCCGAACCTATTTTGTTATGCTAGGTAGGTCCATTGCATTTCAAATTAAGGTTAATTTAACGTTCCTGGCAGTGTTTTATATTATTCTAATTTTATTAAATAAATGTTGAGAAACAAAAGTTAAATTTAATATTTATTAGCTGACCTTCCATTCCAGCTCCGGGGATCCGGGGGTTGCTCCGGGTTCCGAAAAACTGAGCTCTGCTCCGGAGATTTAGGGTCGATGGAGCCTAGGGAACTTGGAGCTGGAACTTGGAGCCAAAAATAGGGAACTTGGAGCCGTAAGTGGGAAACTTGGAGCCTTAAGTTGGGAATTTGGAGCCAAAAATAAAAATCGCTAAAACGTGTACCTAAGACTAAGCGAAACCTAAATTTAAGCTTAAATCAATTTTTCTGAAAGGCTCTAAGTTCCCATTGCTCGTGGCTCCAAGTTCCCAAAAATTTTCGATGGCTCCAAGTTCCCTGCTTGTGGCTCTAAAAACCCCGTACCGCTCCGGAGTTTTGGGCTCAGAGCTCCGTAAAACATCACGAATACTTATTTCGAATTCTATTAAACAAATTAAAAATTAAAAATCTGAAATTGTTTATTTTGGTTGTAATACAATTTAGATTCCTAGTTTTTATAATCATCGTATAATAAATTTTAATTGTTTGTTTTATGCTCATTTAAAATTTTAAAGTGTTCAGCACTTTTAAGAACAAAATGCAGTTTTTTTTAATATGTGTTCTCAGTTTTTGCAGCCACTGCTGAACTTTGGCGTATTTAATATATTTTTCTAAATTAAATAATCTATGATATTTTTAGTTTTATTTTATATTATTCCCCATAATTATGCATTTTTTGCAATAATAGTTTTAAGTTTTAACAATTTTAGGACAATAGAGGAATTCCTGTTCAAGCTGTCACTAATAATTGCGCAATAAAGGATTCTGTTCAACAAACCAATCATATTTTTAAATTAAACAACCAACTAATAGTAATTATTTTTTTAAGTTTTTTTTTGCTTTTTTATTAATTATTGCTAATAAAAAAACTTATTTATGACCAGAATACAGATAACCGTAAAAACAGAAGGAAAAGTCTAAGAGGGGACCTTGGAGCTATAAGTTGGGAGCTTAGAGTCGAAAGTAAAAATTACTATCTAAGCTTAAGTTAAGCCTAAATCTAACCCAAACCAATTTTTTCTTAAAGGCTCCAACTTTTCATTGTTCAAGGCTCCGAACTCACAAAAATTTCCGACGGGTCCAAATTTTGTACTTGCTGCTCTAAAACCCCAATACAGCTTGAAGTATTTTTAATTTTTAGCATTGCGCTAAAGAACAGATAACAGAGATGTGGTATATAGGAATTAAAATTAATCGAATCATGGGTCTACATCTTTTCTGTCTAAACATACGCCCGGGGAAAAATCGCCCCTTTTTCCTGCTCTATTCTTAGAGCATTTTTCAAGGCTAGTAAGAAAATTGAAAATCGTGTTTTCTAAATATTTCTATCCAATAGATAATCTAAACGTTAGAATTTTAAAGACCCTCAATAATTATTATTCATGATTTGCGGCTGTATGTTTTCACCCGTGAGAATTAAAGTAAAGGAGGAGCTAAAAACTGAAGGTATCCAAGTTTTTTCCGATTTGCTTCTGGCGGTCATTGCCTGACAGTGATCTTTATAGGTTCATAACTCTGTAGAGAGATATGTTTAACAGTGAATAGTTTCCGTTGAAATAAAGGGTTTTTAACCAACGTGTATATTGAAGTTTAACTTATCAACTTTAAAAAAAAAAGAAAACTTTCATATTGTTCTATGACCACCGCTTTTTGTGTCGTTCCTATACTATACTTTATACCCAGCTATTTTTTTAAGATTCGTAAGTCACTCAGTAAGGCTGCTGTCCGAAACGTGGTGATTCAGGATCCGATGACCACCGCTTCTCCGTCGATCTCATGGACGTCTTGGTCCGACTGGACGAAATGCCTCGCGGGGCAGCAGTTTCGTCGGCGGAGTTGTTCGCGAGGGGACGCAGCCCCGGAACGAAAACTATCGGAATCGGATGGAAAACTGTCCGTGTGGATCGTCGGTTCGGAATCGAATCCGTGCGATCGGAAACTTTCCTGGCTGCGCCGGCGATGCTCTTTTAAACCGCACACTTTGGAAGCCATGGAAACGCTGGAAGCCGTGTAGACTTTCGCTCAATCCTCTCAGCCTTTCATATCTCATCCTCTCCTAAACCTAATTGCGAACCAATTTTTAGTTTCGGCATCAAGTTTTCATTTTTAGCTCACAAAATTTTTTTGATAATAAATAACTTGCCAATAGGGAGACGTTTGACAAACCCATAACACGGAACTAAAACCGCAAAGGAAAAGGTTGACCGGTCGAAATTTTTGTTCGCAAAAAATTACAAAACACCTGGCTTTGGTCAAGTCAAGTCAAAGACGTTTTAAAGGATTCAGAGTCGTGAAAGCTAAGGAAACTTGAAGCCGAAAATTGCGAACTTGGAGCTAAAAATTTTGAATTGTTAAAACCTATACCCAAGACTAAGTCATTTTTTTTAATTTAGGATTCTCAAGTCTTGCTTGAGACGGACGGATCTTTTATCCTTAAAATTCTCGTTTCTTGGTTCCAAGTATCCTTAAAATTTTTATTCTAGATCTTATGGCCAGTTTTAAATTAGAAATTCATAATATCTATGGATCCAAATATACAAATTCTAATGCAAACACGTAGTTTTAGTGACCTTCTAAACCTGCACTTTTTTATTATTACTTTTTTTATTTTTTACAGTATTTATTTCTGATTTATGATATCTTTATTTATTATTAATGCTAATAATAATTTTTTCGATGTGCATTTTTGCGCTATGTTAGCTTTAACGTTATTAGTATTTTGGCAAATTCAAGCAAATGACTAATAACAAAGGTCCTTAGACATTTTTTTTTAATTTTTAAATAGGTAATATTTAGTTTCGTTTTATGTTTTGTTTTAGCCGAGTGAATAAACACAATTTTTAAAAGATTTTAATTTGGGGAATGCTTGTCTTATGAGACATTTTAAAACGAAAGCAAACAAATTTTTGTTTCGTACAAATAACAATAACAGTACAAATAACAGTGTCAAAAAACCGTTTATAGAAACACCGCACTAATGCATCAATCAGAAGCAAATTATTTTTTTTATTTAAAATAATAGTCAAGAAGCGAAAAAAATTAAATTATATTCAACTTAAATTAAATATTCAATTCAATATTAAACATCCAATTTAAATTCAATATGTAACAATTGTTGGGTTTTTCATTTTTTTAATATAATGTGTGTTTAAATTGTGAGCTGTAAATGAACCATATTTGTAAAGACGCCTTTGTTGTTACAAAAAAAAATTTTTTTTAAGAATTATACAAATAAACTATTTCTAAATATGTAACATTTGAAATAATAAACATCATCACTTTCATTTATATAATTCTGAGCGTTTTTCAAAACATTAGAAATGGATGGAAAGTCTAAAAACTCCCGTTGTAATAATGTTTCAAAAATGTGACGCTTATAAAATACAAGTTCTAGTGTAAAACTGACGGGTGATGGTGTAACGCAGCACATACGTCAATAATGTACCGAAGATTTCAAATCGCTTTGAAAAATCTAAAAATCTAATAAAACGGGTTTTTTGAGTTAAAAAAATATTTTAAAGTGTTGGATTTTCGCCAAAAGCCGCCAAATTCTGCATGTAAAAATATTGTTTTTAATTTAGTTATATATGTAATTAAACAATACTCACATTTAAGTCTTAGAAAACTTTTTTACAATACAAAAAAAATTTTAATCTTTTTTTAATTATACAAGAAAATCGGAAACAAAATAGAATTGCATTCTTTCACAAAAATCTTCTTTTTGAAAGTAGTTTTATTTTCACAGCCTAAAACATAAAAGGCAACAAAATCCCGAAAAAAAACTAAAGATGAATTTTATCAGAGGAGTGAAAATAGCTAGATTGTAAAATAACCACTTGTTTGCCGAGAAAATATCACTTGGAGAGAAACACTTGACGCAACTTAATTATAATAATTGGTTACATTATCCCTGACAACTTTTCTTTATTATTTTTATTCTCGCGCGTTCATTCTTTATTTCTTCCTGGCGGCGAGCTGTTACTTCCTTAATTTCAGCCTGAAGAATTTTAACTTTAGATTATTAAGTTTTCATATTTTAGATTTATAATACATTTTTTTATTTTAAAGTAAAAAAAATAAAGTATGAATCACTTAAAACGAATTTATTGGGAAATGCTTACTTCAAACTCCTAATGGCCTACATTGCGGTAAATTTGCGGGAATTATGGCGGCTACCGGCGTAACAGGTAACGTTTATTGATTTTAATCAAGGTTCACCGAATACTAAATAGGCTAGAGAAAATCCAAAATTATATACTTGTACCAAAACCCGTTTTTTAACTGAAGACCATGTTTTTCAGCCAAAGTTTGTGTTTGATATTAAGTGCCCAATAAATTTCTGTTGCGGATTGGACAACAGTACCCAGTTGTAATAAATTATGCTGATGATGTTGGTGTTACAGTTGTTATGTTTTTCTATCATTGCCTTCTGAATTCATTGTCCATGCTCGAAAGTCGCATCAGCAGTATTAAAAAGGTCGCGATAACGCTGATAATCTATAAAAACAAATCATAAAATAAAAAAATTAAATTTTAGAAAAAAATAAAATAAAATAAATTACGTTCTTTATTAAATAGGTACGGGGTCTTTAGAGCCACAAGTTGGAAAGTTTGAGCCGTCAGAATTTTTTGTGAACTTGGAGTCACGAACAATTGAAACTTTAAAAAAATTGGTTTAGGCTTAAATTTAGGTTTCGCTTAGACTTAAGTAAACTTTTTGACGATTTTTATTTTTGGCTTTAAATTTTCAGCTTAATGCTCCAAGCTCCTCACTTACGGCTTCTAGTTCCCTATTTTTGGCTTCTAGTTCCAGCTCTAAAGTACCTTCGCTCCATCAACCCTAAATCATTAATATAAAAATGTAGCCCGGGAAATATGTAATGTCACGAATTAAGTTCCTATATCGCCTGAAGTTCACTTCTTTAATACCAAACCTGTTGAATTGAAATTTTAAAATGTGGTCGCGTTGGTGTGGAGCCAAATACCAAAGGAGTCTGGTATTAAAGTAGCATTCTGATACGGCGATATAGTGATTTGCTTTGTGACAGTGTACCTTTCAGAAATTGTACGCATTTTGTTAAAATAAACTGCACCTGCCCTGCAACTGCATTTTGTTAAAATGCACTGCAACTGCATTTTGTTAAAATAAACTTAAAATAAACTGTGAAAACCTTACACCTGCCCCCTGCAAACATTTTCTCATCAAAATATCTTCAGTGGTTCAGGAGATATGACCTTCCAAAAAAGGCGTTTTTCGACAATTCTGTGCGTGAAAAATTGCTCAATGGGTATAAAAATTTACGTTACAAATTATGCACTCGAGGAAAGCGGCTACTTTTTACTTTAATTTGATACCTTAATCGTTAAGATTGGAGCAGTATTTGTCGAAATATTGCGTTTCCCGTACAAAAAACCCGCGATTTTTTCGTTAAAAACACTAAACAACGGCAGTAATTTTATGAAGTTTGCCCAACCTTTTTTCCTTCATTTCGTGCTTTTAGCGAAAAAATCGAGTGTTTTTTGTACGGGAAACGCAATATCTTAACATCAATTTTTACGATCAAGGTATCAAATTAGAGTAAAAAGTAGCCGCTTCTTTTAAGTGCATAATTTGTAACTTAAATCGTAATACCCATTGAGAAATCTTTCACGTACAGAATTGTTCAAAAACGCCATTTTTGGGGGTATAACTGCTGAACCACTGGAAATATTTTGTTGAAAAAATTTTTGTGGCTATTAGGGGCAGGGGTAAGGTTTTCACAAAAAATTATTAAAATCGAAGACAAAAAGTTTGATTTGGTACCGCACATTTAAGGTTTTTTTATAAAATAAGAAGCGTAAATTTAAATAAAGCTTTACGTTAAAAAGCAGTGTTCTTTCTACACCAACGCCGTCCCAAATGGTAATTCCCCACATACTAGTAGTTCGAATTTTGTACATCCATCTGTGAATCTATAACAAATTACTTTTCAGTAAATGCGCAATTACCCCTAAATATCTGTTTGCGAAATTTACGTCATTTATGGCGAAGAGAAATCCGGAGCTCTGGAGCTCCAATACTGAAAATAATATTTGAATTTTATATATTCAATTTTTAAATAAGTGAGGTTTGCCTGGTACTAAATAGATAAACTTCATTGGGTAATCTAAAATTTATTTAACTTTTTTGATTGTTATGACTGCTCAGCCGCGAAGTGGGTATCGTTCGCACGTCTCTGTGTAATACTTGGCTTGGCGGCCCACCGCAAATAAAATCTAGCTGACCTCGATAATTGCAGTATTGAATTCACTATTTAACAACAAAACCATGTATGCATGTAAACCTGCAATATACAAATTCATGGTGCATTTTTTGTTGCTGTTCAATTAATACTAATCGATGTATTAGTTCACACTGAGAAAAAAATTGTATTACACCAAAAATTAATTCCCAACGGTTAAAGTTATCAACAAGAATACCGCTTGGTTATTTCCAATGTTGTTTTTTATACCCCATTTTTCAGAAGAAAACATATTTACTGAGCGGATATTAAGAACACTTAATAATTTATGCTAAGGTACCAAAATGCTTAAATTTAAAAACTGGTTCCATTCTGAAAGGTATAAAATGAATAATGCCATTTTAAAAAAAAATTAATTTGTTTTTACAATTGGTGTGTTAATTAATGTTTTTTGATGTTATTCTGGTATTATCAGATAGCTATATTTATGTTTTTAAACGAGAGACATATAAAAAAGAAATTTCACTTCTTTAAATTTACATTTTGTAAATATATAAATATTTTAAAACAAACTATAAACCAAACACCAAATATCACTTTCGGAATATGATGATTTTCAAATGGAATTATTCAATTAATACTTTTCAGAATTGAACCAAATATAAAATTTAAGCTTTTTAGTACCCTAGCATAAATTACATTAAATTTTGTTAATATACGTTCAGTAGAACTGTTTTCTTTTAGAAAAAGGTGTAAAAACAACATTGGCAATAACTAAGCGGTATTCTTGTTAATAACTCGTTAACCGTTGTGAATTAAGTTTTGGTGTAATACAATTTTTTCTAGGTATGACCTGATACATCGATCAGTATTAATTAAACAGCAATAAAAAATACACCATAAATTACATAGTTATACTGCACCTTTAATTTATTTTAGCTATATTTTTAGAACTATATTTTTCGTTATTAATAAATTTAAAAAAAATTATAATAAAAATTTAGAATATTATAATATTACTTTTTAATTTGCCAATAAATTAAACAAAATAAAATTAAGGTTATTTTTTTAAAATCTAAAGTTAATTAATTTTATATATTTTTTGAAAAGGCGAGATTTAAAACATTTCTGCTTTCCAATTTTTCCTTTTTAAATGTCATAACCGAACTTTTTAACTGATTCTCTTGTGAATATAGTTTTAAAGTTATGCGAATCATAGTAGTTTTTTTAAAAAAAAGTTTAATTGAAACGAATCAAAACAAATCTGCCAAAAAAATATTTTTAACTGGGGTTTCTTGATTAGTGGTATCGTGACCTGTAAAAATAAGGGTTTTTTTTTGTAAATAATGTTAGTTTAAGCTTTTATCGTTTTAGTGTGCTAATAAATATTATGCTGTATAATTATTTTTAATATATGCTAATACTATTTTAGTTTCCTGAAAAAGATCCGCGCCGTATTTTATCATCATTTAAACTTTGGTTTTAATAAACGTATAAAAAATACATTGACTATTAGTCACACAAATTTCATCACTTTCATTAATAAAAAACGTACGTTAGTTTTTCCTGGTTCTTCAGTAATTTGTGAATTCAAAACTGTATGAGCGATATTTCTAGCCTACAAAACATTAGGTGTTTACATTATCTATCAATTAATTCATTCCAGGAGATACTGCAAATTTAAAATCCTAGATTTTCATTTTTAAAGGACACTGTACAAATCAAATTCCTATGATAAGTACAACATACAACGATCATACAACTCTTTTGTTACTGAATAGCTTAAATTAAAATTTAGAAATTTTGTAGAATTGGTATCGAGAAGCCAAAATATTAAAGTAAATAGGTTTTGCATTAAAGTAGCCCATTTAGGGTGTATAGAAATTTGATTTGTGACAAACTTTTTAACAAATTTTAAAAGCATTAAATTTTTTTGTAGTTTAAAATTTATTCTCCTTTCGATTAATAGAATTTACGTCCTTGTTATATTTTCAATCAACCAAACAGATTTAATAGAAGGTTGACTTTGCGATAGTGCTGAGGCATTGCAGATGCGACGGCTTTGACTCATTTTCGTAAAGAAATATTTTAACAATTTTTTATGTATTATGTTTTATTATTTTGTTTTAAATCGACGTTGATTACAATCGATGTGTTGTTGTGAAATGTTTTTAAAAAAATGAAATTTTGTGAATATTTTTAAATGAATAGCAAAAAAAAATTTCCTAGTTTAAAATTATATCCATACTTTTATGTATTTAAAAAATGAAATCGATATGAATATTTCCAGAAAATTTAATTTTTATTGTATCAATTCCTCAATTTGTTAAGCAGGTTTACGACTAAACAATAAACATAAAAAAATGCTTCACATTATAAAAATTTTGTGGTTTGGGAAACTTGACTCCGAAGAAACTGGCAGGTAACACTTGGGGTGGGGTCAAAAATCAGAAACTTTTAGCCGGAATAAGAAAAGTTTATATTACTAAAATCTTATTTTAGCCTAAGTCAAACCATTTTTGTTTTATTTTGTGCTCCAGTTCCCTCTTGATTTGCGCCTCCAAATTATTAAAATTCTTGGAAGAAATCGAAGTTTTCTACTAACAGCTTCAAAAACCCTGTGTTATTTTGTTATGCATTTTTATACGATTTTTATGGTACAGGATATTTAAAGCCACAAGCAGGGAACTTGTAGCCATCGGAAATTAAAGGAAACTTGGAGCCACAACCAATGGGAATTTGGAGCTCCCAAGAAAAAATTGGTTTGGGCTTAGATTTAGCTTTTTACGCTTAGATATATCTTTTAGTGATTTTTACTTTCGGCTCCAAGTTACCATTTCAGAATTTATTTTCCATAGTTTAATCCAAATCGTAGATTTCGCAGCTAATATGTCTATTTAAGATTAGAATAAAAGAAAACTTATGAAAAAATTATAACGTATAAAAAACGAAATAGTTACAAAGGAACTGAGGGATTTTGGAACTGGAACTTGAAGCCAAAAGCAAGGGAAATCGGAGCCGTAGGTTTAAAAAAATTAAAAGTTAAATAAAACATTAATAAACAAAACGTTAATAAATAGAACTTCAATAAATAAAACTCACGGCTTCGTTCGTTTTCCATCCGTAAATGCAGACGCCAAGAAGAATTACGATTGCTGTTAAAATTTGCAAGATAATCCAGACAACTTATGAAAAAATTATAACGTATAAAAAACGAATTAGTTACAAAGGAACTGAGGGATTTTGGAACTGGAACTTGAAGCCAAAAGCAAGGGAAATCGGAGCCGTAGGTTGAAAAAAAAATTAAAAGTTAAATAAAACATTAATAAACAAAACGTTAATAAATACAACTTCAATAAATAAAACTCACGGCTTCGTTAGTTTTCCATCCGTAAATGCAGACGCCAAGAAGAATTACGATTAAATAAAACATTAATAAACAAAACGTTAATAAATACAACTTCAATAAATAAAACTCACGGCTTCGTTAGTTTTCCATCCGTAAATGCAGACGCCAAGAAGAATTACGATTGCTGTTAAAATTTGCAAGATAATCCACAAATAGACGAACTTGTACGTATCTGTGTGGTCGATACCGGTTATGCTAATTGTGCGCTCTTGCTGCATAAAAAAATATATCACACCTTTTTGTATGCAAATAATAAGCAAAAAAGGCGGGTCGAACTGTGCGCTGTTTCATAAATGTTACTAACATTTGATTCTTTGTAAATATTTACAAAGAAATGAAATCCTATGATAAAGCATAGGGGTTTTTGCAATTAATATTTATGCAAATTTTTGGTTTTTTATAAGTTTTTCCAAAAGTCTATTGCATTTTCATTTCTTTGTAGCTTTCTACAAAAAAGAAATGGACTTCAACAAAAAAACAGCATGTTGGGAACTTTTATGAAACAGCGCCCTGGAAGTTAAATCGATTTGCTACTAAAAATATTAATAATCTAAAAAATATAAATTAATTTGCTACTCGGAAATTTTGTAATTTTCGCTTGGACAACTTTACTTTTTTTTTCAAATAAGTTAGGCACCGTCACTAAGGATTGACCGGGGCAGAATTATTAATGATGCCAAGGCCGGGGCCGGGCCGGAGTAGGGAAATTTTGATTTGCCGGGCCGGGGTAAAAAATTTTGCCCCGGCCGGGGCCGAACCCCGGACAGGTTTAGCAGAATTTGTAATTTTGGTCATTTTTTTCAAAAATTCAAATTTTTTACTGTAAATTATTTGTTTTAGGTAATTAATAGTCATATTTTAGAATTTAAACACTTGTGTAAGTGGAAAAACTAATATCTTTAATACACAAAGTTTTTTTTAAGCATAATATCGAGTTTATAGATATGATAGAAAAAACCAGACTGGGACCTGTTTCATAAAATACTGGTCTTCGTAAATTACAAGTCTATCAATAACTTTTTTTATTCTGAACCATTTGCGTTGAAATTTAAAATGAAAAAAGATTATATGCCATGTGCAAACTATTTAAAATTTCATGTACGTAGCTGTTGTGTGTTTAAAGTTATTCCAGTTTTAAACTTTGGCCACTTGTAATTTTTCACAAGTTCTCAAAAGAAAAATTTACCCTACCCCGGGTAGGGTAAATTTTTCTTTTGAGAACTTGTGAAAAATTACAAGTGGCCAAAGTTTAAAACTGGAATAACTTTAAACACACAACAGCTACGTACATGAAATTTTAAATAGTTTGCACATGGCATATAATCTTTTTTCATTTTAAATTTCAACGCAAATGGTTCAGAATAAAAAAAGTTATTGGTAGACTTGTAATTTACGAAGACCAGTATTTTATGAAACAGGCCCCTGGTGGCGGAGTCGCTGTCTTTGTGAAACACGAAATTAAATCACGTATTGTTGAAATTGATTTAAAATAAAATTCTTTAGAGTTAGTTGCAGTTGATATTATAGGAAATTGTAAATCAAGAATAATTTGTTTTTATAGACCCCCTAACGTGTCACATGATATCACAAATTTGTTTTGTGATGTTTTACGTGATCTTTGTAATGTCAGTTTTCCAGTAGTTTTATGCGGTGATTTCAATATTCCCAGTAAATTTTGGGAAAATTCAATACCTGAAAATGTAGTTTCCAGAAACCTAGCTTTAACTTTAACTGAAGAGTCTTTTACGCAACTTTGTAATAAGGCTACGCGCGGTAAAAACTTTTTAGATTTACTGTTTTGTAACGATGACACACATGTTTCAAACGTTTTTGTTTCAGAACCACTTTTTAACAGTGACCATAACAGCATTAAGTTTTTGTGTAAAGGTCCTTATCCGTCTATAAGCAACGCAAATAGTTATCGCGACTACAACAAAGCTGATTGGTTTTCAATGAACTCTTATTTACAGTCTGGATTTTGTGGGTCTTTTTCAAAAAAGCGCTTCTGCACAAAACCATTGGAACATTGTCAAAACTGAAATATTAAATGCTATTGAGATGTTTGTTCCACTGAAACGCAAATCTTCAAAACAAAAACAAATGTATCCAAAATATATAAACAATATTCTTACACGCAAAAGACGAATGTGGAACCACGTACCAGTCAGTTTGCTAAAAAAGAATATGCTAAATTAAACAAAAGGTATAAATTAGAAGTAACCAAATTTAATGAAAAACGTGAAAATAGAATACTAAAATCAAACAATAAGGACTCCTTATTTAAATTTGTCAAAAACAAACGTCATGAATCAAAGGGTGTAGCTCCTCTGTTAAACGAAAACAACAAAATAACTACAAACACAAAAGAGCAATGTGACATATTAAATTCAGTTTTTGCTAAAAATTTTACAATCGATAATGGAATTCACGCTAATATAGATAAATTAACCAATAATAATATTTCAAACATTACTTTTAGTCCTGAGATTGTTTTTAAAGCGCTTAAAAAACAAAAGCTTAAAAAAACTAAAACTCCTGATGGTGTTCCATCTATTTTATTTAACAAACTAGCTTTTTCCCTGGCCGAACCACTATCTTATGTTTTTAAAGTTTCGTTTGAAAGCCATGAACTTCCTGAAGCTTGGTTACTTGCTGACGTTATACCACTTTTTAAGAAAGGTGATGCAAGCAATCCCAACAACTATCGACCGATTTCACTCACCTGCATTGCGTGCAAAATAATGGAAAGCTGCATCTATGATCAACTTTTAAAATATTTGAAAGATAATAATTTATTAACCAATGAGCAACATGGGTTTTTGAGAAAAAGATCTACATGTTCACAGCTGTTGGAATCATTTAATGATTGGGTTCATTATATCAACAACGGTTTTGTTGTAGATATTGTTTATTTTGATTTTAGTAAAGCGTTTGATTTGGTGTGTCATAGTAAACTTTTATCAAAACTGCCTTCTTATGGAATCAGTAGAAATTTATAACTTTGGATTTCTGCTTTTCTAAAAAATAGCAAGCAAAAAGCAGTTATAGATAACGAGTCTTTATCTTATTTAGATAACCCCAGGGCACCGTTTTGGGACCTCTCCAGTTTTTGCTTTTTATAAATGATTTACCAAGTCAATTAAGTGGCGTTAAAACCACGTTGTTTGCGGACGACATTAAAATGTATCATTTTAGGCGTCACAATGAATCAAACTCCGTTTTACAAAAAGCAACAGATGAATGCTACGTCTTTTTTGTAAAATAGAATTCCTTACTGCAAACATTACTGAAGACAGCACTTTTTAAAGGCATTCATGGTCCCTGCCGTGTTAACCCCTTTTCTTTCTTCCAATTTCAACAAAGGAGATAGGGGGTAAAAGGGGTTTAACGTTTAACCCATCTAATTGAGGTACAAAAAAACATAAATTTTTAAAGTTAGTTTCGTTATCAAAAAGAAGGGTATCAAAACAAGTTTAAACCAATTTGTAGTTAATAAATTAAAAATAGACCATTTTGAAAATATTTTGCAAAAATTGAGTCGTTAGTAACCAAAAGCTTAAATTTGGCTCCTTTCCCTTCCGACCTGTATGAAATAAATAGAGCCGTTTTCCCTAAACAAATGAAGTCGGCTAAAATTTAACTACTCTTTTTTTGTAAATGACGATTCATTTATTTATTTGTGTTCGTAATTTAACCAAATTTAAGCTTTTGGCTACCTAGACTTTCTTTCTGTAAAGTTTCAAATTGGTTGATTATTAACAAATTTAAATTTTTAGGACTCACGCCCTCTAATCGCATTAAATAACTAACTGTTAATAGCTTAAGTTTGATAAAAACTTTTTAACATTTCGTATTTTTTGATGTTGGAGTTGGTTGTAAAATAAAATGGATGCCTATTGGGCGCGTAAATGACGATTCATTTATTTATTTGTCTTCGTAATTCAACCAAATTTAAGCTTTTGGCTACCTAGACTTCCTTTCTGTAAAGTTTCAAATTGGTTGATTATTAACAAATTTAAATTTTTAGGACTCACGCCCTCTAATCGCATTGAATAACTACTGTTAACAGCTTAAGTTTGATAAAAACTCTTTAACATTTCGTATTTTTCGGTGTGGGAGTTGGTTGTAAAATAAAATGGATGCCTATTGTGCGCAGTCAGTCGAACTCGAATTACATGACATGCTTTTTTTGCTTTGATGCTTTATTGAAGCGGGATAAAGAAAAAAATTGCGAAAGATTTTATTATTTTCCCCGCTTATCTTTTACTTAACCACAGTTCCAGTAATTTTAGTCATTCATTGTAGGAAATAATGATTTTGCCTCACAAAATTTATCAGTTGAAGCGATCTCAGTGTTATTATCATCCGCCCTTCAGAATTTATTTTCGTCGTGGAATACACAGGCAAGTGCGAGCAGTATTGCGTCCCAATATTTTATTCGCTTTCTGAATTTTTTTTTAAAAGAAAACCACCATAAAAATTCTGTCAGATATCGCAGCGACTATTTGCTTTCGAGATCTGATTTAAAAAAAGGGCTATAAAAATTTTGTTAAACAATCGAGTTTAGCCTCTTGAAACTGGTAATGCTTTTCATGGGTCAGAACCGTGCCAGCAGCTAGAGGGGGGTGGTCACCCGAGGTAAATCGAATTTTGAATTCTAGGAGGGGGTATCAGGGGGTTCCGGACCCCCCTAGCTTTCTAGGGGGGGTCGACCCGGGGTGCGAAATTTTGAAATTTAGAGGGGTCATGTGGGGTCTGGTGTCCAAAACAAAACAGTTTTAAACCATAATAACTTTAATAATTGTTCTTTTTATAGGCTAATGCGACATTTTGTTTAATAAAAAGCGATATTTTGGTGTAAAAAGGGTGTAAAAACACAGGGACGTAGCCAGAGTTTCATTTTGGGGGGGATTGTAGTACAAAAAAAAATTTCGGGGGGGCTCCGCCCCCCCCCCCCCAAAATTTTTTTGGGGGGGCGGAGCCCCCCTTAATTTTTGAAAACGTTAAAAAAGCAGAGATAAACGTAGATAAAGCTGTATAATACACTGTTTTTGCGAAGCGAAGCGGAACAAATTTTTGGTTTTTGGGGGTCCATTGGGGTACTAAAATTATTTTAAAGTTTGGCGCCGAGCGATTAGCGAGGCGCTAGAAAATTTTGAATTTTTAACCTCTGAAAACCCCCAAAATTTACTATCTGGCGACCATTTCGGGGGGGGGGGGGGGGGGCGGCCGCCCCCCCCCCCGCCCAACCACTATCCTTATTTTTCCTCCTGTCCGACCGTTTCGGGGGTGCGGCCGCCCCCCCTGGCTACGTCCCTGTAAAAACATGATTAAGTGTTAAAAATTTACGTTTTTGGTAGAAAATCTAGTATAAAAAA
>JASAMX010020566.1:0-16046 GCA_030248175.1 Microlaimidae sp. YZB2_3 | reverse complement strand
TAACAAGGACCTAAATCAAAAAAGTGCTTCCTAAGAAAGTTGCGTAATTTTTTCTTCTTTCTTATGAGTCCATGTTTATTTTTGATCAATCAGTAACGAATGAAGAATATCGCTTTTAAGGATGGAGCGTTGGAATAATAATAATAATAAGAAGAAGAAGAAGAAGAAGAAGGTTCTGAATTTCAAAATTTACCCACGTTCTCCAATTATGGTTGGCGCAGCGCCACGGGGCTAAATCGCCCCCGTGGCGCTCCCCCCCCCATGATAAAAGCGTAAAACAACTTTTTTATTAAAAACAATTAAAAACTAAATAAAAACAATACTATAATCTGATTTTTAGAGTGTGATTTATTTGCTTCTTAAACTTTTTAATAAAATATACAAAAATTAATGCATTTTAACAATTAAAGAAATTAATATTTTAATTGCATAAAAATTAATTTATTAGCAAAATTGTTTAAAAAATGTATTTGATCTTCAATTTTAAAGCTAGCTGGCAGTTTATATTTGTTAGTTTATATTAAGTATTTAAAAAAACAACAATAAAAACCACGTTTCCAGTTTTCAAAAGGTGTTCATAATGACACTTTCTTACGACTAAGAAATATAATATAATTTTATATATGTATTTTGGGTGTCACAAATGATCGTAAAAATAAATTGAAGGAAATTTTTCGGCAACAGAATATACTTTAAAAAAAATTTCTAATCACTCTTTAGAGTTGATAAGCACGCCGTTCCTGTATTTTAAAGCCTTTAAAATTGTTACAGTCCATTTTTTAGCCGCATACTTAACTGTATATAAATTGTTATTTTTTTAACATGTTTAATTTTCTAGAATTTTTACACTTTGTTTTTCCAGACGAGTTTGTATTTTCTGGCTACTGAATGGAGCGGTTGGTAACAGTGCTCGCGGGCACTTTTCCAATCGTATCGCAAGGAGTGTTTCAAAATGCTCTTTTCCTCATCACTGCAAGAATATTGCACCGACAAAAGATAAATCTGGACCGACGGTAAACCTGGACCGAGGGGACCACCAGGATAACACAATTTACGAATATACCGGCATACACCCGGGGGACGCGATCTGTTTTGGGATCCGAAATGCTCCTGAAAGTCGGACAAACATCATCGATACGAATGTCTCGAAAAACGCGGACTGTAGAAAAGAGGAAATAGCCGTATTAACATTCGAAGACCTGCAAGATGATTACCCGGTGGGAAGTAGATACACATTCGGCATTCCGCAAATGGACTCGGACTGCAAGTGCGATTGCCCAGGAGGGGAACACCATTGCCTTCCTAATTTTGAGAAAGGAAACTGCAACAAGCGAAGCGCCAATACATGCGTAACGAAATATTATGCCAACAAGGATACAGCAGGTATACTACATGTATATGGTTTGATATATTGTACATTATCATCTATCTGGTGATGGGCAGTTCCGGTTCCGGGTTTCGGATGTTCCGGGCAAAATTTGGAATTCCGGTTCCGGTTCCTGTTCCGGATTTTTGGAAAATCTCAATTTCGGTTCCGGTTCCGGTTCCGGTGCTCCGGAAGTTTCGCAATTTCATAGGCAGTTCCGGTTCCGGGTTCCGGATGTTCCGGGGAAAATTTGGAATTTCGGTTCCGGTTCCTGTTTTGGATTTTTGGAAAGTTTCAATTCGGGTTCCTGTTCCGGTTCCGGTGTTCCGAGGTTCCGGGGGTTCCGGAGTTCCGCCCATCACTCTATACAAATCGATGCGCACCGGAATTCTCAAATTTTAAGTCCGAATCGATTGAATAATTTTAATATAACAAGTAGCCCATTTCAGCTACCAGGCTGACATATTTCGACTCTATTTTCTCTGTAATTATAAGTTTTTCTAGTTTTTCCAATCGACCCAAAATTCGGTCTAAAAATCAAACGATAGCTATTTTTGTTATTCCACTACAAAATTTTAAAATTTCTGTTAAACTAAAAGGTTAGTGGAAGTTTAAAGTTTCTTTTTTATAGTGGCCGAAAATAAGGCGAGAGCCATTAACTTCGGCCACCTAGAAAAAACTGGCTATAACTATTGCCAAAACGAACAATAAAAATTTTTAAAGGTTGCAAATTTATTCTTAGGTATTGTTCTTGGTACATATAACTTAATTTTTCCCGTTTGCAAACTTTAATAGTTATTAGCAAGACTTTAAATAATTATGCCAAAACCTTAAAAAACAAGTTTTAATAATCTGTGTGTGAAAAAAAGCAAAAAATTGTTTATAAATACAATAGTGCAATGATATTTAAAAACAGCAAAAAACGGCAGGTTTTTTCACCTAAATTTTAAGCTGTTCGAAATTAACAGAATAATAAAATGCGCAGTTAGTTAAACGCATTGCAAAGTGATTTTGAAGAAAATATCAAAACATGAAAATTAAAAACTTTGAGCCTTAAATAGAAGATATTTTAAGGTTATATGGTGTTTCGTTCTAAATTTGATGCAGTTTAAACTCAAAACAAAAATTAAGAAAATCACAAAAAATTCACTTTTTGTATGAAAATGTTGATAATGCAGAATAACAAAAATAAAAAAAAACTTTTGCAAAAACGCTTTATTCAACATTAATTCAGTTACTTTTGTGCTAGTTTTTTTTTGTGTTTTTAAAAAAAGTCAATTTTCCAACAACCTAAATTGGTGGCCAAAATTAAGGCTTGGCCGAAATTAAGTCAGACACCCTAAACTGATAATAATTTATTTTGCTAATAATAATCTGATAATAGTTTGTTTTGAAGTTTGTTATTAAAATTTGAAATTTTTACGATAAAACGCGCCGTTACGAATGTTTTCAGACTATTTATAGTCAATGTTTATGATGTAGTTGTCAATGTTTTAAAGTGATGTTTTTCGACTATTTACAACATCTTAAGTGGGTCTTGCGTTTTAATGTTGGTAATAAACGAGATCAAAAAGAAAAGCAATCGACAGGCAAAGTTTGGTATGAGCAGTGCTGCAGTTATCACTGAGTAATTAAAAACTAAGAAGTTAAAAACAAAAAGTGTTAACCATTAAGAGCCTAGCAGAGTTACGATTTTTTTATATTCACGAAATAATATCTTAAAAAGTGCGGCTTTCAAAGCTTGTATATATTTGTAATAATTTTAGGTTCAGCCTTTTGATATTTTTTTCGTTCAAAAACCGATGCAAATCCGCAGAATCCCGTCAGTGCTGCTCAGTTTTAAACTCCACGAAATTTAATACTGAGCAGTGGTGACGCGAAATCCCTTCTGCGGATATGCAGCGGAAAGAATCCCAAAGGGTTAAAATAGTTGCAGTGTAAGATTGTAATTATCTTGCACTTAGCCTCATAGGTAAACTGATTATTTTTTAATAAGTTGTATCTAACATCTAGCATTATAATTATACTTATATAATTATAAGTACATAAAAGTTGTGTTTAAGTAAGACTGAAAAGTGTACAAAATACTATAGATACAAAAAGGGAAACTACTAAATGATTTCAAATTTTTAACAAAACAAGCTTCGGAACATTCTAACATAGATGGGCTACTATAGCTTTCTGGGGCCGGTCCACTAAACGCGTGCTGACTATGTGCTATGTTAGCACGTTGTTTAAAACTCTAGATAATCTTTTGATTTCTGGGTTTTTTCTCAAGAAACCTTATTAAACTCTTTGTTTGCATGGCATAAATCCATATTTCATTAATTTTATACATATATTTTATAAATACAAGCTAATAAGAATAACCCCTAGTTATGGCTTAGAAAAACTCATAACTAAGGGTTAAGGCTTTATTAGCTTTTATTTAAAACAAATATGCATAAAATTGTGTAAATATTAATTTATCCCATTTAAAAAAGAGTCCCATAACATATCTTGAGAAAAAACACCAAAATTAAAACATTATCAAGAGTTTTAAACAACGTGCTATCTTAACAGCTAACCAGCTCAGCACGCGTTTAGTGGACCGGCCTCTGAAGCGCGAGTTGAATAGGTGCTATGTTAGTACGTTGTTTAAAACTCTAGATAACATTTTAATTTTGGATTTTTTCCCAAAAAATCTTATAAAACTCTTTGACTGCATGGCATAAATTAATATTTTATTAATTTTTATGCTTTTTGCTATAATTACAAGCTAATAAGGCAATACCCCTAGTTAAGAGTTTTAAAAACTCCTAACTAGGGGTTAAGGCTTTATTAGCTTTTATTTAAACTAAATATGCATGAACTTGTTTAAATATTAATTAATCCCATTTATCAAAAAAGCTCTATAGGATTTCTCAAAAAAAAAACACAAAAATTAAAACCTTATCAAGAGTTTTAAGCAACGTGCTAAAATAACACCAAGTCAGCGCGCGTTTAGTGGACAAATGGAAAAGTTTACCCTTCCAATCGGTTATAGTTTATTAATCTCATTTATAAGGTTGCTCCAATACAAACAAGGAAAAGCATTCCCAAATATGCTGTGATGTGTGGTTTCAACCGTACGAAAAAAAGATATTTCAAGCTGTTGGATTAAGTACTAGAACCACATATGCTACCATTAAATTTGAACGCTATAAATATAAAAATGGCACTTGGACAAAGTCTTCAAAAACCGAAAGAATAGAATACCTGAATCTGAACCATGAACCCAAACATAAAGTAAAAAAATTATAATTATTTTTTCTTTAACTTGTTTATTTATAGTTTAATCCTTAACAGACAACATACCAAATAACGGCAAACAGTTTAAAATAACGCTTCAATTCTTTTCATTTTCGACCAAATTTTAATGATACTACATAGGTCTCTAATCTATATGTATTCTATCTATATAGTCATATCCAAATCAGCAAATATTAATTTAATTTTATATACTTTAAAAAGATATGATAAAATTTAAAAAAACATATATTCTTTGTTTGTTTAAGATTATGAATGGCAAGATAGAGTTGGAATTGCGAAATTGCGTTCCTCATTCAAAGCGATTAGAGTCCAGGATGCATTTTTTTGAAAATGATAAACTTAGAGATGGGAAAAATATTTTAAACGAAGTTCCACAGCTTGGTAATTGTTTGTCCTTAATGTTTTTACTAAAATATGCTTAACGCTAAAATTTTTAGTGTCCTAAATATATAAAAATTATTACAATTTAATCTACAGTTCAGAATTTTTGGATAAATTTAAAGCGAAATTTAAATTTAAATTTAAATTGTATATATATATATATATTTATATATATATATATATATATATATATATATATATATAATAAATATATATATATATATATATATACACATATACACATATATATATATATCACATATATATATATATATATATATATATATATATATATATATATATATATATATATATATATATATATATAATATATATAATTAGGTTAAAATTTTGTACTATATTCCAATAAAATTGTTTTTAGGTCTATTAAGAAACAAATCTACTAAAATATAGATAGCTGGCTAAGTTAATAAAAATATATGCGTGACTGCAAGGGGTTGTAACTTATGCGGTTGAACAAATCACAAGAAAAATACATGGCAGATTTCACCTTTTCGTGAAGTGGAAAAAATTTTTATATTCTTTAAATTAATGCATTTAAGATGCAAAACATTTTTATAACCTGACAATAAAAAAAGTACAGGGGGAACCCTTACAAAAATGGCTGGCTTTACCGCCCCCTCCCTCTAAGTATTGAAACGGCCAAAGAAAGGGGCGCTACATTAGTGAAAAAATTTCTCCTACAAAAAGATCTTGATTGCTTATTGCTTCACGATTTAGTTTTGAAAAATTTACAAATCAGCGAGTGCAGTACTTTCAAATTAGTCCGTTGCTGCATTTAGTTAAGTTAGTTTAACTTGGGGGTTAACCCATTCCTTGAATTTTTGTTTTTCAGGACTAGACTACCACGGTGAAAAATTTGTCTCACGGTGGAAGTATTTTTAATTTTTCGCTTCTTCATGTGTAAACTTTAACCCTGTTAACACTACGCACAACCATAAGTAGCTTGTTTGTGAGACAAAATGTCAACAAATAAAAAAAGAATTTTTCAATCATCTTATGTCATTGATGCAATTATTAATTTAAATCCTAACTCCAAGCTGTTTACTCCATAAAACTGTTAGCAATTCGGGAAGCGTTCACACACCTGATCCCAGTTCCCAGATCTCATCCCAGAAATAGCCTGTTCACACCTGAATGTTTGCCGGGATAAAAATTCATTCGCGCGGGAGTTGTTTTTTTAAGTAACACGCGTAAGATCGTACGTACGAATACAATATAATTGTTTAAAATATATTTAAAAAGTATTTAAAAATGAATTTTAATACTTTAAATTAAATAATCAAATGAATATTGCAAAAAATAAAACGTTTAACTTTTATTGCTTTTATAGAAAATAATATTTTAAAAACGTTTTTGATAATATAAATCAGCTTTTTAAACTACAAAAAACCTTAAACATTTCAATTTGTTCAAGAACTTCCGTTTTAGCAATGTATTGTTTAAAAAAACAACAAAAAATTTTGTTTTCCATTTGTACACTCGTCCACATGAACAGAACAAAAAAAAGCCAAGTGCTGTAATTTTTAATTAATAGGAAGTTTGCTAAAACGTCAATGTTGGGTAGTTGGTAACTACCCCTACGTAATCAAAATACTTTTTAGCATTAGGGTATCTGACTTAATTTCGGCCAGGCCCTAATTTCGGCCACCAATTTAGGGTGTTAGAAAATTGGCTTTTTTTAAAGCACAAAAGAACTAGCATAAAAGTAACTGGATAAATATTGAATAAAGTGTTTTTGCAAAAGTTTTATATTTCTGTTATTTTGCATCATCAACATTTTCATAAAAGCAGGACTAAAATACATAAAAAACTTAATGCGAAAATGCAATAAAAACAGCCTACAAAAATAATAAATTAATAGATTACTGGCCCACATAAGTGCTAAAATGAACCGAAAAATATAGTTTTATTTAAAAAATACGTGGTAACTGGAAACAGGTGTGACCGAACTCTTTGTGGCAAATTTTTTGTTAGCAAAAAAAATAAAACAAAATATAACTGTGTTTTTCAATCTAACAGTAACAACAGTATGACGCTTGTAGTTCGTAATATTAACTGATGACACATTGTCAAAGTCGCACCATTATGGTAAGATAAAAATACCACAATTTTGGGGCGAATATTTTACCATAGTAGTCCGGGAAGCCGAAGGCCAAAACCTACCCCAAAAATGACAGGGGAGGGGTTAGGTTAGGTATTCGTATTGCTTAGCTTAGGCTTAGCTTATATTTTGCTTAGATTTTGCTTAGGCTTAGCTTAGGGTTTGCTTAGGCTTAGATTTTACTTAGCCCGGTAAGGACGGCTCTTGAACCTGCCTCCGGAAAATTGGAGGCAGGTAGGAGGCAGGTAAAACTGCCTTGGAGGCAGCATGGAGGCAAGTAGGAGGCAGGGTGGAGGTGGGTAAAACTGCCTTGGAGGCAGGTAGGAGGCAGGTCACCTTTCGTCCTATGTTGAAGCATATACAGTTTAGAAGACAGGTAGGAGGTAGCTAAAACTTCGTCGAAGGCAGGGTGGAGGCAGGTAGGAGGCAGCTAGGAGGCAGCAAAATTTTCAATGGAGGCAGGTTGGAGGCATGTAAAAACCGTTTTTTCCAATTCAGGCACCCCGTCCTTACCGGGATAAGCTTAGGTTTTGCTTAGGCGTATAGGCTTAGCTGAGATTTTGCTTAGGCTTACAGGTTCAGCTTAGACTTAGCTTAGCTTTTGCTTAGGCTTAGGTTTCGCTTAGGCTTTAGGTTTGAGTTTTTCTCAGACTTAAGTTTTGCTAAGACTTAGCTTAAGCTTAGCATAGATTTTGCTTAGGCTTAGCTTATGTTTTGCTAAGGCTTAGCTTAGTCGCTGATATTCTTTATCATTTTTGGGGTAGGTTTTGGCCCTTCTGGTCAGGTAAAGGAAGCTTAGGGGAACGGAAAAAGTTTATTTTTTTTGGTTTCCTATAGTTTTATTTGATACTGTATATTGATGCATTATTCATTCATTTTGTTTTTTTTGCAGGTTTTTTTTATTTTTGTCCTTCAAATTTTTATATTATGTCAACTTATTCCGTACGTTCTAATTTTGTACTTGTATTTTTTATTTTAATTATATTAAATTAATTTGCATGTCTTGCTTGGTGATATAGTTTTAGATCACTGGAAACGATGCCGTTGTGAATCAAATACTTTTATGTCAATACACGTTTCATTTACGTTTTGATAAATCGTCGTTACTCTGACACAAAGAGTCACAATGACTATAAAATCAACGTGACTCTGACTCATTTTGTTTATATTAGTTGGGTATTAAGATATAAAAACAGTCACAGTTACGAGTATTTTACGACGCATCTGGCTCATTGTGTCAGAGTAACGACGAAATATTAGATGTGTGTTTTAGATAAGTTAGGATGGTTTCGTTTAACTGATAACACTTGGAATATTAGTCAGATTCGCTCAAGTGTGAAAGACGGTGGTCATACAATTGAAGTGACCAACTGCAAAGATCAATTGTACAAAGACGGCCTCAATACAAACTATTTCGTTCAAAAATCAGAAACAAAATCGATTTTAAATTTATTTCCAGTATTATTTAATAATTCTGTAGATAAACAAAATGATTGGATTAAAAAAATTTTCAAAAGGTAAGATTTCTTATAGCTGTTTTGTATAGTGTTTTTAGTTTGAGCCAACAAGGTATACGCTACCAAAATCGAGCATTCTAATAAAAAATAAACGGCTTTCTAATTGTTAATCTTTCAAGATCATCATAAAATTTAATTATGGACAGTAGTACGTACTTAAAGCAAAACTATAATATTGATGCGGTTTTTATATTTGTATTTAAAGATGCGATTGCTTATAGCTTAATCAAAACTAGTTTACCTTGATATTTCCAGTATTGAATTGACTATGAACTATAGTTTTGGATAAAGGCTGGTTCATACATATGACAAAACGTCCTTTGAACAAAATCCAAAGGACAAATTTAGAAAAGCCAAAACGTCCTTTGGACAAGCCAAAACGTCCTTTGGTTTTTTCCTTTGGACGAAGTATGAATGCTACTTAGAATTTGTCCTTTAGACTTTGTCCAAAAGACAAAATCCATAAGGAAAAATCCAAAGGACAAAAAGTATAAACACGTTGTCCTTTGGATTTTGTCTTTTAGACTTTTTCCTTTGGACAAAGTCCAAAGGACGTTTTTACTCTCTATTTGTTCTTTGGACAAACGGCAAAGGACTTTTGTCCTTTGGACTTTGTCCAAAAGACGTTTTGTCAAAAGTATGAACCAGCCTTAAGCGTTTTTTACTGCAGGCATACTGGTACAAAAAATTAAAAAATAAAATCTTAAAAAATCATAGTTTTCTTAGTTACTTTTAGTTTAAACCTATACTTAACAAAAAACATGCTACACGATGTTATGTTTCACTATGTTAAAGAGCTTTAATATATCAATCATAATAGTATTTTTGTGAACGAGAATGTCGAATTAGCAAAAATACAGTTGAAATTTGTCTTTTGAAACTAATTCCAAAGCTACACGGATTTATTTTATTTCATTAATAATGTTCTGACTGTAAAAATATTTAAAATTTAAAAATATGGGCGCGTTCACACCTGATTTTAGTTCCCAGATCCCAGTTCCCAACTCCCATATCACAGTTCTCAGATTTTAGATTCTAGAAACGGCCCGTTCACACCTGACGGTGTACTGAGATAAAAACGCGCGCACGAAAATGGTTTTTGTGATATAACACTTGTAAGATCGTATGTACAAACACAAAATACTTGTTTAAAACACAAAAAAAATCAAAAATGTTTTAAACTGAATAATCAAAAGAAAATTGTAAAAAAAGTCTAGTTTTTCAAACATAAAATTGTATTATTTTTATAAATAAATTTATATTTTACGATCGTTTTGATAATATAAATTAGTTTTTTAAACTATAAAAACTGTAAAACTTTTAAATTTAAAAAAATTTTTTAAGCTTGTTTTTGATAAAAACCAGCTGTTTTTGCACGAAGACGCCTTAGGCAACAGAACAAAACAGAAGCGGAGCGTTGTAATTAAAAATTCTACATACAAAACGTTGTAAAATCATAGGTACGAATGCAAAAAATCTGCAAAAACACAAATGAAAAAATTTAAAAAAAATTTTAATGTGATAAATTAAATAGTCAAGAAAAAAATGCTAAAAATCAAGTCTATTTTAATAAACCGTAAAATTTTATTACATTTATAAATAAATTGATATTTTAAAAACGTTGTGATAATATAGATAAGCTGTTTAAAACTGCAAAACTTTTAAATTTGTTAAAAAATATCGTGTTTTTTTAAAAAAATAAGCAATTTATGTTCTATATTTGTACGCCCACCTGAAGAAAGAGCACAAAATAAAAAAAACTAAGCGTTTACCAACATTATTAGGTAAGCAAGTCTGTATGTGTGAACTTAGCGCATGTAATATTTTCACGAAGACGCCTCTTGGCTCGCTTTCCCTTAATTCTTTCCCACAAGTTAAAGCGCCGCTCCAAGTCTTTCCAAGAACTGGGGAACTAGCTGTTGGGATTCGGGAAACAGGTGTGAACACCTTGTTTTTGCTGTTTTTGTGATCTGGAATCTTGATTTCAAAACGTCCATTCCAAACTTTAAAATAGAAGCATTTTATGTAATTGAAACATTAGTAAAGTGGGTAACAAACGTACAAGTAGTGCCATACCTACGAAACGGCAATATTTAAAACCGTAAAATGCAAGTTTCTTAGTTTTTCTTCTACACATGATTGGCACTAGTTGTCATTGTACTATCTTCTTACACTGAAACACCCTTATTCAGAACTAAATAGTCTATATAACAATAAAAAAATTAAAAAATTTCAGAAAAAATGATTTAATATTAAAGATTAAATACCTTATTTTTACTATTATTTATCAAATTACTCAATTTAGAACAAAAATACAAATTTTTTAAGGTCTAAAGTTGACTAATTTTTGTATATTTTGAAAAAAGGCGGTAATTAAAAAAATCCTGCGTTCCAATTCGTTTTTTAGCGTCATAACCGCACTATGGTTGAATTATATCTGGGTGACCTTGGAAGGAATCAAGAAGGGGCCAAATGAAACCCTGCCGGAATTACCCTTTTTTAACTAAAATTAAATAAAAACGAATAATTTTTTAAATTCCCCTTTTTACAAAAAAAACAAAAAATTAACCAAGTTTACCCCTTAAAAAATTTCGTTTTTTGTTTTCATAAATCAGGGAAGAGCGCGGGGCGCTCTTTCCCTTATATTAAATGGGTTAAGTCACTGCGCGGTTAACCGTTGTTGATGGCGTCATCGAAATCAACAAAACCTTTAATAGTTTTTTAGCCAATTAAAAATCTAAACATTTTACATAACTAAAATATTACCCATATTTTTCTGATATTAAAAACCTAAAAACTTTTGCTAAACATACCTGAATTTCATACTAATAAGCTTAATTTGCTTAAGATTTTTTTTGTTTTTTTTTTGGGGTGCCCCAAAAATTTTTTCCCTGTGGTAAATATTTGGAGCTGATTTTTTGCACGTAGATGCTAAATTGCCGCCTCACCTGAATTTTATTCTCGTATATGCTCTATTGCCCGTAGTTAAACCTCTGTTCATGTGAAAAATGACCTTTTTTTTCTAAGTTACGCATTAGGTACTGGGGTACTTGTGTGACACTTTTTTTCCTTACTGAATTACATATTAAGTAACTTCATTCAGTAATACACATTCTCTTGTGGTTATTTTTTTGGTTTAAATTATAATTCCTTACCTTTTTATAAAAATTACTAATTTTCAACGGGAAGAGCGAAAAAATATCCTTACCACTAATTAGCAGCCATATGGCAACAATAAAAATATTTAAAAAAATAAAATGAAATAAATCTTGGGTGACGTGTGAGCGCTGCGGGATACAATGTTTCAATAGACGGAAATTTATCAAAATCGAAACAGAAAAAAAGTCTTTTTTATATGGAATACTATGAAGCTACAATCACTCCAAAAATTTAATGCGAGAAAAGACTGGTCTGGGTAACCTCGTAAAATTGTATGGAACCTGGAAAAACCATTTACAATGGTGTGGTTTTGTTGTTTAAAAATAAACCATCAATCCAGAAAAATCAAGCACAAAACAAAAGTCCAAATAAAGCTAATTTCCAAAAAAGTGGTTAAATCAGGTCTAACTAAAAAAATTTAAACAGAAGAAAAACACACTATTTTATATGGTTCTTTCAGGTTCCATACAATTTTACGGAGTTACCCAGACTTAATTTTTGTATAGTATACTGCTTAAAATTACATTGAAGTTTTGGATATGAAAATAATTGTATTCATATCATGAGGAGACCATGACGTTTCTTTTAAAATGAGTAAATTTTTTAATGTTTTATATCTTTAATAAATGACATTGAATTCAATGCATTAAAAGGCGGAAATTCTAGCAAAAGACAAAACAAAGTTTCGAAAAAAAAGCCTTATATTAAATGGAATAGTATAAAGCTACATAAGTCTAAAAACTAAATGCCAGAAAATACTGAAACAAGTCTCTTTAAAACCTGTAAATTAATAACAGATTTTGTGAAATTTTCAGAAAAACAAAACCGAATAAAAACAATACGTGTAAAAGCTTTAGTTTGCGTTTTTTAACCATTAATAAAACTTAATTCACATAAATTTCTCTCAAAGTGGATTAACTTTTACATGAGTTAACCAGCTGTAAATACCACAGTATTAGTTAAGTCACACGTCGTCAAAACGATACAAAAAAAGTATAACGCAAGCGTCACAGTAACCATCAAAAATTTCTGTCAAAATAAGTTACAGTATCGCATTGCGTTTAAATTTTGTAATTTATCATTATTTTCGTATAAAGCAAAACATACCGCCAAATTAACGGCTTTTTAAAATCAAATATCAAGTTCTAAGTCCGAAAAACATTGAAAAATTCAGATTTAATATAAGGCGACTTTTTCTTTAATGTTTCTATTTATTACATAAAACAAATTAGCTGTCAATGTATTTGTTAAATTAAAAGTCGCCTTATATTAAATCTGAATTTTTCAATGTTTTTCGGACTTAGAACTTGATATTTGATTTTAAAAAGCCGTTAATATGGCGGTATGTTTTGCTTTATACGAAAATAATGATAAATTACAAGATTTAATGCGCAATGCGATAACTTATTTTGACAGAAATTTTTCATGGTTACTGTGACGCTTGCGTTATACTTTTTTTGTATCGTTTTGACGACGTGTGACTTAACTAATACTGTGGTATTTACAGCTGGTTAACTCATGTAAAAGTTAATCCACTTTGAGAGAAATTTATGTGAATTAAGTTTTATTAATGGTTAAAAAACGCAAACTAAAGCTTTTACACGTATTGTTTTTATTCGGTTTTGTTTTTCTGAAAATTTCACAAAATCTGTTATTAATTTACAGGTTTTAAAGAGACTTGTTTCAGTCTTTTCTGGCATTTAGTTTTTAGACTTATGTAGCTTTATACTATTCCATTTAATATAAGGCTTTTTTTTTCGAAACTTTGTTTCGTCTTTTGCTAGAATAATTATTAATGAGAGAGAAGGAAAGGTTATTATAGAGATTGTATTTTAATGCATTATTATAAAATTTATGTAATAATTAAAACATATAATTTTGCAAAATTACACCAAAAAATAGAGATTAGAAAAATGCTAAAAATTTTTAAAAAAAAAATTTTTAATTGTACATATATTAAGTTTTACATTTGGTACAAAATTATTTTTAGCGTTAAAATTTAATAAATAACTAGCATAAATAGGTAGGTGACCCTTAAGGTGGAAGCGGTTGGAAAAAACACCTAAATCGTGTTAGGTTCGTTACGTATTGCTATTTTATTTCTATTCTTAATCATTATCACTTGCATGTAAAGCCACTTTTTCTAAATTTAAAACAAAAACCCAAAAAAGAGAAAATTAAAGGATTTTTTTTAAAATTTTTTAATAATTTGACGACATTTTAAAAAGTTTTAAAAATAATACAAAAAGTATTACGCTATGTGATTGTAAGTTCATTTAATTAATCATGTAATTATACAAACAAAATAATTCTTGTTCAAAAGCAATAATTTAATAGTTTGGTTGCTCATTGAGTTGATTTAGTTTTTTATTATTTTAATAATAAGAACAAAGAAATTTTTTATTTTAAAATTTGATTTCAAAAATATAAAGCAAATAATAACAAGAATTTTATTTTGCAAAATAGACCCTTTATTATTAATCTATTATCAAGAGTACTGTTAAAATTTAGTTTTAAATATAGTGAAAGTGTAGTGTGTTTCAACTAAGTTGCTGCGACTCAATTGTCATTTATTTTATCGTATTTAATATATAGATGCAAATATGGATACAAAAAAATCCTCAAATGAATTTTTTAATAATGCAGAAAAATTTAAAAAAAAACCTTTGTTTCCAAGATTTATTTTCTAATTTAAATAAGCGATTGGTACTTTCAAAAAATATTAAAAGAGAACAAAATCTAATTTTAAATATCATAATGATTAAGCTTTTTGTAATGATTTATACTGTTTCTATAGGTATAAGAATAATATTGCGTTAGAAACGACGTATCGCGAAACGAAAGGTTCTCAAGTGTAATTAATAGATAAAAAAGATACACAACAAAACTGCATGACAGAGTTGTTTATCAGTATTTCTTTTGAATATATCGGTCTCTAGACGTAGAGGGGCTAATTTATGTTATAAAACTAAAAGATATCATCTTTATAAAATTTTCACCGTCATTACGGACCTTGTAAAATTTCTGACCCTATTCTTTCGTACCTATACACTTGTGCAACTTTAAATATTTTGTGTCTGACTTCAAAACAAACTGTTCGCTATTTGTATATTCATCTACAACTGTTTGCCAAAGCTTTGTTAGGAGGATTCAAAGTTACAGGGTCTAGAATAGGCAAGCCGCGAACCCAGCCTAGAATTCAATGTTCCTACGTAAAATAAAAAAGTAATTGCATATTGTTATTTGTCTTGCGGTTCCTCCTAGTCCAAAACCTACATTTTGAATTTTATTAATTGAACTTTTGATAACGCAATTACAAAGATAATTTTCTCCTTTTTTATAAAAATCTATTATGGATAACTATTTTGTTTAGGTCAGTGTTCTTTTTCCAGTTACATTAAAAATATTTCTAAAATATTATGTTCCTAAGTTTAATGGAACGTTGTTTCATACCCTCAAAAACAATTAAAAAAGGGATATTACAATCATAATCCCTTAATGTGCAAAAATTGCAGGTGACAAAGACTTAAACCTCTCTTTTTAAATATATTTCACCAATTGTTTCTTTGTTAAGGGTTTTAGTTTGTGACGTAAAATAATTAATTCTGTTCTATTGAATATATTGGTTATTTCTTGTTTTTGTTTTGATACGTGTTTTTAATTGAATCATTATTATACACAATTTAATTGTTTATTAAAAAATGAAAGAAGCAAAAACAATCGTACATTTACGAATTAACTTTTAAAGTTAACTTATATAATATTCTTTTAAAATAACGGCAAGTAATGCATAAAACACACACTATATGTTTGAAAAATGTATTCTTTTGTTTACTGTAGGGTATATTTTAAATATTGTTGCTTTTATTAATAACCAAAAAAACATAAACTTTTTATAATTTTTCCTTGTCACTGTATATTCAGCAATTGTCCATGGTACGTGATTAAATTGACGCTTCATGATTGGTCATAGCCATATCGGATTTTAAAGTAGAACCAATAATAATCTAAATTCCTCTCAGATGTTTATTTAAATCATACATTTATTAGATTTCTAATAATAAATGTATGATTCATAATTAACCAATTTATCAGTAACAATCATAGCCTCCAAATTGAATAATTTTATCAATCTATTTGATACCAATACGAACTAAATTAAAAGAATATTAATTTATTTGTTTTTAAATCATCATATATCCTGCTA
>JASAMX010020565.1:0-17531 GCA_030248175.1 Microlaimidae sp. YZB2_3 | reverse complement strand
ACTTTGCATTGAAAAGCCCAAAAAAACAAAAGTCAAAAATATACAATCGTATAGCATTATATGGTTTCGGTATTACGAAATGCTTCGAGGATTTAAAAAAAGGAATCTTAAAGTAAATAAAGCCACCAAACTAGCGGTTAAAATCAGATTGCACACACATATTTTGTTAAAACAAAGCCTTGGTTGTCTAAAAATTTAATTCTAAATTAAGTTTTTTGTTTTGAATAAAACTAAAAAAATTCAACCAGATAATTTGCAAAAAAATTGGAAACAAGAAAAATGTTTAGGCTTTTGAGTTTTGTAAAAAATTGACCTTTGTAAGTCACCAATTATTTTTTTCACAAGTTTACTTGGGCGAAACTTAGTTGTTAAAACGTCACTCATTTGTTTTTTAATGAAAATATATGCTTATCAATACAAGCTGAAAAAATTATATATTCGAGTTAACGTTGGTAGCACATTCTTTCCAGAAAAAGATCAATTTGAATTTTAAGATTAAATGGGGGTAACAAAAATAATAAAAAATGTTTATTACTTAAATTCACTAATATTTATCAAAAAATTCAATTAAAGACTAATATCCAAACAATTAGATAATTAGACCAACAACACAGCGTTGACGTGCAAAATCACCATAAAAGTAGTGTAAAACCACCATGGCAAAATTCACCATAACGTAGTGCAAATTGAAAAACTGTAAAATCCACCGACACCGACACCGACCCCGACCTAAATCTACCGTAATCTACCGTAATTTTTAATATTATGCAAATTTTGCCGGAATTTCGTCAATTACGTATTTTTCGTGCAATATCTCATGGAAATTAATCAGATATTAAGTTTTAGAAGCTTTTTAACTTTTCAACAATATTTTTTAAAGCTTTTGGTGTTCTGAAAACAAATAGTTATGGAATATGCATAATATTCCGAAAAATAAAATATTTATTGAGAAGTAAATTATTTAGCATTTTGAAAGAGATTTTTAGGCTTTTATATTACTTTTTAGGTTTCGCTTAGGTTTAGAAAAAATAAAGTTCCTTTTGTTTTAATCTAGAAGTGTTTTACTGTTAAACTTTCTAATAAAAGCAGTTTTAATATATTATAACAAAAGTTTCAATTTAAAAATCAACACCGTGAATTCTAACCTTAAGCTCTAAACTCAAATGAAAAATTTTAAATTAAACAATTCAAAACAAAATTTAAACTAAAATGATAAACTGGAACTTTACCAGTTTTATTTAATAAATTCATTATACTCTATTTTAATTTAATATTTTTTGTTTTTAAACTTAATTTAACACTTTTTATGGTGTAATACATTAAAAATTAGTTAGTTTTCCAGAAATTTATATGCAAAAAGCTAATTTTTATTCAAAAAACGTTTAATTTTTTTAATTTGCCGAGTTTCGGTCAATTCCGTCTAACCTGCACATCAATATCCAATTTGCCTAAATTTGAGGCGGTGTCGGTAGAATTTACAGTTTGCCGTGCAAATTCACCTTAACAATCAGAAATGCGTTTGCAAAGTAAAATGTGTTTAAAAAACTAAGTTTCAATCATAAGCATTAAAATGTTTTAATTTTTTCCTAAGCCTAAGCAAAGCCCTACAATCAAGCTAAATTTTACCATAATATGTTTGTTATATTTTCCAAGTGTCAAAATTTAAAGAAAATATTGCAAACGCATTATATTTATGGTGAATTTACACCACCTTATGGCATACATGGGCAAGTTGGTCCGGAGTGGGGGGGGGGGTTAAAATCCGAAAAACGCAAAATACCCATATCGTTTTTTTTCTGGAGTGCATTTTACCCATATCGTTTTTCGATTTTGAAGGGAAAATAGGTAAAAAACGCTAATTTTAGGTCAAAAAGCCCTTTTTATAGTATTTTTGAGCTTTTTATTGCTTAAAACTTTTATTTTAACCTCAAAACTTAAGTTTGGAGGCAGTTAAAAGTCATTTTAAAGACATTTTTTTCTTCATTTTACCAAAATTGGGGGGTTAACCTTTTCTCCCCCCCCACTTCTGAGGGGGGGGGGTTAAACCCCTCTTCTCAGAATTTGGGGGGTTATCGCCCCCAACCCCCCGTGCCCAAGTATGCCTTATGGTGATTCTGGTCTATGGTGAATTTGTCCATGGTGTTTTTATACGGACCCACCCAACGCAGAAATGCTTACTGGTAAATTATGTACGTGTTTTTCAAGACAATCCATAACAAAAGTTCAAAAGAGAAAAAAATTAACAAAACATTTACTTTATTTTTAATAAAAAATGTAGCAAAATTAAAGTTATCGTAATACGTGCAGAAGGAGAAAACAACCCACAGACCAAAAAACCTATATATTTTTTGTAGTTTCCTTCTTTGGTACTGATTGAAAATTTGAAAAACGAAAGTTTCTAGGCTTTGATGGTCAGCGATTTTCTTCTGCCATTTTTCATAAAAACTCATTTGCTGATAATTTAGTTGGTTTGTTTAAAATCTCATTTTTTTAAATTACACGCGACCCATTAAGCCGAAACCACATGTACCTGTCGATACTCCTCCAATTCTTCTTTGGTGTAGAGATTAGCTGTTTCCATACTAAAACTAACACTTTTTGAGTCTTTAAACGGCGCCAGACTACCCACATCCGACTGTTTCTTCTTTCCCTTTTTCATATCCAAAATTAGCTGGATTTGACTTAGTTCCAGTATTTTGTGGTCGATTTTAGACTTTGCAATTTTTTAAAACGTTAAAATTTATTACGCCTCGAGAATATAAGATTTTTTGTTTAGAAATACCAATCGTATATGCAAAAATTATTGTTGTATTTTACAACAATAGTGCTTCTCCATTCTCATTAGAATAAGAATAAAATCTATATGTTAATATTCCAAACTAGAACTTTTTAAAAACACTTAAACGCAGGTGTAATAGACTAAAGACAGATGTTTACGAGAATAAGGGGAGTTTTTAAATTAAACAGAATCGTTTATTTTTTTGTAATTTAAAAAAAAAGTACCCTGGCACTAAATTTAAGTTTTATATATTATTGCATGATTATTATTTATAATTCAAACAAATCATTTTAAACTACTATTTTTTCTTATACAAAGTGTTTTAGAGTGTTTTCTGTAAAGAAAATTTTTTACCAGTGTCCGTCAACCTTTAGGAAAAAAAATTTTAGAGGAAAACATCATTCGTTGTACGCTTTAAAATTACTTGTCAAAAAAATAAATCTAAGCATATAAATAAAAAAGTGCGAATATAATTATAAAAAGTTTTCAGGGGTGTTTAGATGAGTGCTTTCACGTTTCGTACCAGTCTTCTATTTAAAACTTATAAAATGAATATATTATTTTTAAATTAATTGTATATTAAAATTTATAAGCCAGTGGTCATGGTCAAACATGAGCATGAGATGAGGTGAGATGAGTATGAACAAATATTTTATCTTACAAATATTTTATCTTGTATAACCTTGGCGGATTTACTTAAAACTCTTGTCATTTGAAAATCATCAAACAAGCTTTAAGAATCATATATATCTTCTTAGAAAAACTAGACATCCGAAGTGGAGATAAATTTTAGCTTAAAAAAATAACACCGACGAAAACAAGCCTATTTTTTAAGATTTTAAATAATTAAAATTCAACAGCGGAAATTACATTACAAAAAAACATAATTTTAAAAGCTGAGTTTTAAAATAATTAAATGATTATATAGATTTAGCAAATTTGTTAGTCTTATGCAGGCTAACATTATGTTTCTAAATAGGATTTGTGGAACTGGAACCAAAAATGGGAAATTTGGCAAAATTTGGTAAAAGAGCAACTGAAATTCTAGAGTCACTAAAAACTAAACCTATACTCCATAAAATCCACAACAAAAACAAACCCAGCACCCAAGTCAAATTTTCATTTTGGGTTTCAAAATCCTATTTTGCTGGGTTTTAACATCCCAAAATTTTTTATGGAGGTTACGAATTCCCTGCGTATTTAGGCCTCGAAAAATTTTTACCATAAATAGGTAATACTGTGGTCTGACATGCAGACTACAGAAATGCTGCATAGGAAGAATTAAAAAAAACAAGAAAGATACAGAATTAAGAAATATATTTTTGCGCGATTTATATAAAATTAGAAACGGAACTAAAAATTTTTATTTGCAATTGTGAATCAAACAATCTTTGTTTTAATTTAGCAAAATGACAGCTGATATTGTGAAACTAATATTGGTTTTAGACATTAATTTATCTTTTTTTAAATTTTTTGATATATTTTATAAAAATACTTTTATTGAGAGTTTTTTAAAACACTCTTGAAATCGGAAAAACCTTTAATGCGGTTTACTTTAAAACTTGATATTTTTTTCACAATTTTACCTTAAAAAAGGCAAAACCCATTATTTAAAAACGTAAATTTTTTGCATGATTTAACGCCGTGCTTACGGCTTAATTTAGTGGAAAATTAAAGGAAATAAATCCGAATTAAAAAAAATTATTAGCTGTTCTTATCCGTTACCTATTCGGATAAAATCAAAAAAGTAGGCTTTTATTTTTTTAAACACCCGTCTCAAGACTGAAAAAATATAAACATTTGTTTTTGTTTGTAAAATAAAAAAGTACAGCTATAATTTTAATTTTTTTGTGTAATTGTGTCATTGATGTACAATATACTAGTGCTGTACATGGAACACTATTGTATTATAATTAAATAAGTTTTAAAAAATATTAAAATATAATTTTCGAAAGTTAAATGGAAAAGCTACTTTTTCACTTGATAAAAAGGCTACTAATACTAAAGTTTATAAATATTTTTTGTTTTTAGAATTAATTACTACTTCTAAAAAAGAAAAAAAAGAAAAAAATATAAAAATATTAAAAAACACTAAATTTTGGTTTATTTTTTAATTTTTTAGAAAAATATTTAACGGATTTTTTAAAACTATTTAAGTATGAAAACCAATACCAAGTATTTAAGTATTTAAAAAATGCGACTTATGAAAATTATATTAAAATACAATTTTTCTGTTGCAATTTCGTTACATTGTAGGTAACTATAACGAAAAATATTATTTTTCCCTTGTCATATAATAAATCTTACAACATTTTGATCTATATTTAAGTATTTTTAATTAAACTGGAATTTATGTCTTATTGTAAAAATTTTTCAAATTTATTCGATGAAATTAGAGAAGTCACTATTAAATCAGCATAATAAACTTTAAGACTACATTTCAATAACAATTTTTATTATTCTTGACTTTGTTAAGAAGTCTCATAAATTGATTATAAAGCGTACTAACCTTTCCTTATGTTCCGTAAGACACTAATTAAAGATGCGGTTCTTTCCTTAACGTCGCCATGGGATGTTCATAAATATTTCGCAATAGAGACCATTATTATCTACCAGATAAGGATTTTGTTGCTACCCGCTGCGCCAAAAGCTGAATAATAGAATCAAAAATACAAGAACCATTAATGCGTAAAACTAAATTTAAAAAATCTTATTTTTAATATCTTTTTAAAATTACCGTTTGTACAAAAATTAAATTATGCTTCACTCGAAAAAATTAATTAAGTGCTATCGGAATAGTTGATTTAAACAATAACTATTATCATTGTATGAATTGAAATTTGAGCTATACCTATTTTATTAATTAATTGTTCGTTTCGTTAATTAAATAATGCTGAATTTTTTTCTAAAAAAATTCCACTGCGCATCATCTTTTAAATAATTTTTGGTTTTAATATTTTTTTGCTTTTCAGCTCTTCATAACATGTTTTCTAGATAAGCCGTTCTAAATTATTTTTATCGCGTGTTAATTTCACCCGTTTTTATTAATACTAATAATAATTAATAAATGTATAGATATAACAGCCATAATTTGGTCAACATATGTTTAAGAAGCAGTGTACTTTTGAAATAAAATTTAGAATATTTTTGAAAGCAATATAAAAAGTTTATATTAACATGTATTAATACATTTTTGATATTTTGGTATATTTTAGCAGTACTTATAATAAGGTTTAACACATTGTTTTTGGCTCTAGTAGTCTCTAAAATTAGCCGCATATAGTTTTTAACATAAAGAATGAATGGGCCATGCAAGTATAAGAAGTATGTGTTAAGTCCGTTTTCCAGTGAAAATCGAATTCAAAAATTAATCTGTTGGTAACCTTCAAGAAACCTTTGGATTTGATTAGATACAGTGCATTATACCTTCCAAGCAAATTAAAAGAGTGAAATTTTACAGTTTTTGAAGTTCATAACCCCATATAATTGTTTAATTAACTCAAAATCCTAATAATTTTAAACTTATACGCGTCTGCTAATGTTTGATTATTTTATCCTAGTTATTTACCAGAAATAAAACAACTTACTGCCACATGACAGTGGCAGTAAGTTGTTAAAAAAAGGCAAAACATTGCCATTATTGGGACAATTGTCTTGTAAAATAAGGACGTCCTAACGCGTGTAGCAGTATTCTTGCTTATATTTTTGGCATGTCAATGAAAATGCACACGCATTGAAATAAACGCACTTCCAATGTTAATTTTTTCTCAAAATTGATATAATTGTTTAATAAAATGACTGAAAAGGGCAAAAAAGAACACAATATTATATGAACGCATAAGCTCTATAAGTAAATTATCTTTTTGTTTTTCTGTAACGGAACGGTAAAAAATATTAAGGCATAGCTTAAACGCTTGGCTATCAGTTTAAAAAAGTGAAATTCAGCTTTTGGCTAGGAACTTTCACCCCGCACCCCGAAAGGTAATACCTGGCAGATCCTTGAGCGAGCTGACTCTTGGATCTTGCTTTTTGAGCTGACTCTTGGATCAGTGTAAACCAAGCCAAACATTAACGACATAAAGCTAAAAAAGTTTCAACTGGCGGGGTCCTTAAAACTTTAGGGTGCACCCCATGGTTAACTATCAGATCTAGGTTCGGTAGTGAACCATGGGGTGCACCCTTGGTTTTCCAAGGCCCTCGGCAGCTGAAACGTTTTTAGCAACTTATGTCGTTGATGTTTCGCTGGGTGCATTACTCTGATTCAAGAATTAGCTTAAAAGGCAATCGCGCAAAAGGCATCGTTAGTTGGATTGTTTAAAGGACACATTTGATTTGTCTAACGGAGAACTTGGGCTTACCAAATTCTTTGAGATTGCTTTTTGGACACTGCGACGAAGTGTGAATAGGTTTTAAAAAATTCTTTTGGACTTTTTCTTTTTGGACTTTGTCTTTTGGAGTTTTTTTGGACAGTTGGGAGAAAGTATGAACCAAACCATTGTCCAGTTCCTGGTTCAGCTCTCACCTTCTCCACCCTTTACACTGAGTCAAGAATAGCGAACTGAACTCCGCGTCTGCGCCACAATAACAATCGCAAAAGGTTAAAAGTAATTTTTCATTCTCTACGTTAGAAATTTCAAAACAAATTAGTACTATAAATGTCCGGGAAATTCTCACATAGGTACCGTAAATACTTAACAATAATTCCAACCTTAGTTTTTTTAGGAAAGCGCTATAACTATGAGTCCATGAATCAAGAGCATTTTTAAAATTTTGTGTTACTGCATTTTGTGATTCAATATTAAATTTTATTATCAAATAAATTTTTTTCTAAAAAACTCAAAAAACTATTAATATATTAAATAATCTTAAGAAGTAATATGTGCAATTCCTGGAACGTTGACATTTTTATTTATGTCAATATATGACATTTGTCACAATATCAGTCGACATAAAAAAAAATTACATCAACCAGCAGTTGTATTATGCTGGTATAAAAGATTTTGTCACAACTTCAAACTATAGTAATAAATCATACAATATAGCATGACATTGTATAAAGTAACATTTTTTTAAAAATTTCTATCGTTTAATAAAAATAGAAGTTATCTTAAAAGCATTTAATTTAAAAAAAAATATAACACGAGAAATTTAAATTTAGTTGAAATCAGAAATTAATTGTAGGCTGTGCGAACTGAATTAGTCCTAGAATACATTGCTCTAAGTTTGTTTATTTTGCTTAAATCAGGATATTGGGGCCGATTTTTGTTGCGCAGATCATTAATTGCACAACTAAATGGTATTGACTAAAGGTAAACCCAACGTGGCTGCAACAGTTGTTCGTTGGATTAAAAATGCGTCCCATTAAGTAACCATTCAAATCATGAGATTCTGACGTCACTTTATTAGCCAAGTAGATTCGATTTAATACCGAGTATTCGTTTGATAAAGTGACGTCAGATTCTTGTGATTTGAGTGGTTACTCAATGGAGGCATTTTTTTATTTAACAAACAACTGTTGCTGCCACGTTGGGTTTACCTTTAGTTCTGAATAAACGTCTTTTACTGTACGAGAGAGGATATAAAAAGAAAAAAATAAAATAAAAAAAATCGGATTTTTCTTTGTTTTTTTAGATTTAAATCTATATTTAATAAAAATTCTTACACGATCATATGTTTCACTAGGTTCAAGTGGTTAAATATATTTGTTTGTACTACATAAATAAAGTTCGGGTTTTTGATAAAACATCATAATATTTAGAAATCATCACTAAAATAGTTTTTTTGTGAACAATAAGGTCGAATTAGCAAAAATAAAATTGAATTTTGTCCCTTGAAACTAAACTCAACGGCAGTGTAGAAGCGACAGAGCGGTCGCGACAGCCGCCGCGCAGAATAATTATAAAAAATAAAAAAAACAATAACGGAAATTCCCATTGTATTTTGAATTAATTTTATTACGCGGCCTGAAGTCGGTAAAAATACAGCTAGAATAAACATTGAATGTTTTGAATTTCGCTTTAATTTAAACGTAGCAAAGTGAGTCAGTTCATTTAATAATTTACATAAAATGTTCCAAAATATTATACAAAAGCTTTAATATTTATTTTATTTGTATATAGTAATATAAAGTGATAGGTAAAAAACATATATTATGACAGAAAGTAATTTTTTTGTGATTTCCTAATTTTTTTCTGCACAATAAATGACGTTTTCAGATATAAATTGGTACATTTTTATTTTTATTTTTTTATTTTAACCATTTCAAGTATTTGTAAATGGATTTAAAATGAACTGCTGGCATTAATTCAACAACACTCAGTGTTTAAGTAATGTCGCTTCCTGGTGGCATTTGAGTTTAATTTCAAAATTATATAAAGTTTTTTAATGTTCTGGTTGTAACACTATAAAAAATGTATAAATTAATTCATAAAAGTCCATTCCAAACTTTAAAATGAAAGCATTTTCTGTAATTTGATTCCCACTTTTTTTAATGTTTCATTTACAGAAAATGCTTCTATTTAAAAGTTTGGAATGGACTTTATTAAATTAATTTTTAAAATTTTAAATAGTTTTACAACCAGAACATTAATAAAATCTATGTAGGTGTAAAATTAGTTTCAAAGCACAAATTTCAACTTTATTTTTCATCATTGTTCACGAAAAATATTTTAGTGATGATTTTGAACTATTGTGATGTTATTCAGAGAAACTAAATTTTTTTAGCACTATATTTAAACGCTTCAACGTACGTAGTAAAACATAGGATTATGTAGCAATTTTTATTAAGTATATGTTTAAACTAAAAAAACTAAAAAAACCACAATTTTTTAAAAGATTTATTTTTTTTCTTTTTGTACCCTCGCTTCAACAGTAAAAAAACGCTTATTCTGAACTAAAAACAAACCAAACGTAGCTGCTCCAGTTTGCTCACGTGATTAATTTAGACACGCCCACTACCCACATGATTTTCATATGGAGAATTTTTTTCGTTTACACAACAACATCAGCATTTTTAAAAAAAATTCAATCTGCCTGTGCAAATTATAATTATAAATCAAATGCTAAGGTTTCTTCTGATAGTTTTCACTGCAAAGCGTTCAATAGTAAACCAATTGCAGTACATAGCAAAAACTACCGTTTTTTACTTACAAAGAAATTATTTGTAAATTATAGGCACCTTGCAGTGGAACTCGGTTTATACATAAAGTATGCAATATACATAAGTGTCACCATAATGGATAATTACCGGCCCTCCTACTCATCTTTCGTAGTATGAAGATCAACGAACCGAAAAGGCACGAAATTTTGGTCCGTTGATCTGCATACTACGAAAGATGAGTAGGAGGGACGGTAATTATCCATTATGATGACACTTATGTATATTGCATACCTTATGTATAAACCGAGTTCCAGTGCAAGGTGCCTATTAAAGATGAAATCTATCAGGGTGAAAAGAGCAGGGTAGTAAAGTAACCACTCGTTTTTCGAGAAAATATCACGTGTAGAAAAACACCTGACGCAACTTAATAATTATTGGTTACAGCATCCCTGCCAACTTTTTTTTTATTAATTTTATTATCGCGCGTTTATTCTTCTTTTTTTCCTGACGGCGAGCGGTTACGCCCTTAATTTCAGCCTGAAGGATTTTAACTATAGTATTATAATATTTTAAAATATCCAAATGACAAAAAATTGACAAAATGACAAAAAAGCAAGGAACAAATGAAATTTTTGTTTATAAGTTATGTGAATGAAATCCTAAAATTATAAAAAATCTAAAATAAATTTATTAAAATGAAAATATTTCAAAATGGTTTATGAGGCGTCGACCTGAGACTACGCCTTAACCAACACAACTTAACCTTGCGCCACGACACCATCGGAGAATTGAGTTCAAAATAAGATATATGTGGCTATATAGCTTTAACAAAAAATTTTTATATTTATAAATAAATAGACGTAATGTCTGTGTGTGTGTGTGTGTCTGTGAGCCTGTCTGTCTGTGTGTTCCCTAACTCCTCCCTAACCACACAACGGATTAGGGTAAATCATGTATCGTTGGAAAGCTTATACCCCAGGGAATGTCGTAAAGGGGTTGGAATTTGAAAACAACTTACATGGACAACGCTGGACAACGGGATACATATACTGGACAACATTATACTGGACAACGCGTTTTCACCAAAGGGGGACTCTATGGATTTTTGAACTTAAAAAATTTTTTTGACTCAGAATTGGCTTAAACTTATTGGTAAGAGTAAGTAGCCAATGTAAAACCAGAATGTGATGTTTTTTGGTAATATTAACATAGACATCATAATACTGGATAACGTTTTTTCACTAAAAAGGGGAACGACCTTCCTCCCTAACCAGACAAAGGATTAGGCTAAATGAGATATCATTGCAAAGCGTATAGATCGGGAAATGTCATAAAGATGTTGAAATTCAAAAAAATTCCATGGACATCCTTAGGCTGTACCACGCATTTGCACAAAAACGGACTTTGAATGTTAAAAAATTTTTTTTGTTGAATTGGCTTGAACTTATTGGTTAAAGAATTAGTCAATTAAAAGCCAGAATATTATGTTTGTTTGCAAAACATTTTTATACTGGACAACGCATTTTCACCAAAAGGGGGATGGACCCTTCTTCCCAACCGCAGAATAAATTAGGTTAAGTGAGGTATCATTTCAAAGCTTGCAATTTGGGGAATGTCATAAAAAGGTTAAATGTTTAAACAATAACATAAACAGTTTTAATCTGGACAACACATTTTCACCAGAGGGGGCCCATAAATTTTAAAATTTAAATTTGTTTCTATTGCTAATTGTTGCTATTGTCATTGTTATTTATTACCAACAGATATTATGTAGTAACTGGAAAGCCAGCGTATCGTGTTTTTTTTTGGAAAAAATCAACATAAACATTTTTATGTCGGACAACGAATTTTTTTAAAAGTTGGGATGGACCTTCCTCCTCAACTACATAAAATAGTAGCCTAAATGATATATCATGGAAAAGCTTACAGTTCAGAGAGTGTCGTAGGGGGTTTAAAATTAAAAAAATTAACATGGACATCTGTATGCTGGACAAACCATTTTTACCAGTACAACGGAAAGGATTGTCCTTGCTAACTACTAAACGAACTGAGAAAGGAGTTAAATGAAATAGCATTGCAAAGCTTACAATTCAGGGAATTATCATAAAAGGATTGAATTTGGAAAAATTAGCAAATTAATCTGAGAAATACAGATTATTCTTTGTCAGCCGTATGGCTGAAACGGGTTACTTGTATAAACAAATACTCCGTATTAAATCGAATCTAATTGGCTGATAAAGTGACGTCAGATTCTCGTGAATTGAGTGATTACTTAATGTGGGGGGGGCATTTTTTAATCCAACAAACCACTGTTGCAGCCACGTTGGGTTTACCTTTATTCTCTAAATGACAATAACATCAAACGAAATTAGAGCATTTGGAAGTTAATCTTAGGATCTTCAGTACGCAAGACGAAGGTTCTATCATTGCGCCACAGGTTCAATACGAATCCTATAGTTTTCCAACTTTTAAACGAATATAAAAATATATTTCGTGAATATATGTTTTAAATGACAAATTTCAAAATATATTTATATTACATTATACATATTTCAAAAATAACAAAATTAAACTTATTTTAAAAAAGTATTAAACTTGCGTTGAAATCAATGAAAGTTATAATTCAGCATAATAGAAATTTTTTAACGATTGCTTAAAGTTAAGTATTAATTAATTTTAAAATTACCTGACTAACAAAATTCAAACAAAGTTGTCAAAAAACTTGAATTTTAAAAATAATATCTTATTTTAGATAACCTTTTTTCCTATTGGAACAAAAATCCTTTTTAAATTTTTAAATAAAAATTGTTGGTTTTTTTAAAATTATTAAAAGTATTATATTCTAAGTAAGAGACTAAAACAGACAAAATATATGTGAAAAAATTATTGTAGCAAGAAAGCTTTTGCTTAGGATTTCATATACTTAAAATTGAATTATGATAAATTAAGTTATAACAGGAGCCATGACAACCTCACACGACGGGTCTTAATCAGAAAGGCCAATTATATTGGTATCGCCCGAAACTAATCCTGTTATTTACTTCCATAGTGATAAGACACCACGTGCAGATCTTTTGTTTATCACGTTTAGTGTGTATTTTTAGAGCGTTTTCAAGTGGAATTTATTTGAATGTCAATAAAACATTTTTTACCATAAACATAGCCCTAAAATATAAAAAATTGTGCACCTATAGTTTAATTATAACCGCTTGGTGTTTGTAAAATAGTTTCTTAAAATAGCCAACACAGTTGGTCATAAGAACTAAGGGAGGGCCTAAGGGGTAGAGGAACTTACCTCCGCCGAAAAAACCCCGGAACTTACCTCCGATTTTTCTCCCTCTGTGGTGCAAGTCGGAACTTACCTCCGATATCCGCGCAACCTCGGAACGTACCTCCGGAAATCAGCCTCCTTTCTAATTCCCCTTTCTTTGTCTATTGTTTGGGATATATTGTGACAATTTATGATATAAATAAATAGATTAAAACATTTTAAAGTTGCAGATATTAAAAATAGATTAAAAAATAATTGTAGATTAAAAATAATTTATTTAGGTGCAAATATAAAATAAATTCTGATCAAACAAATATAATCATTGCATTACAACATTTTTAAAAAAATTTAAAACCATACAAAACAAAAACGATTGTAAATTTTTGTGCGGTTTTAAATAAAATATTTTTTTAAAAATAATTACAAAATTTGCGAAACAAATTTATTTGTTAAAAAGGATTCTAGGACACGAGGGTACTAAGCTAAGAAAAAATACGTTTGCCACAAATATGTAAATTTTGTAACCTGAATGATCTGTAGCCGCACTCATAAAGCGCGATTAACCAAAGATTAACCAAAGATTAAGTATGGACGTCTTTTTTTCATGGACAAGGGAAGAATCGGATTAAAAAGCTGATAAAAACTGACTTTAAACGCTATTTTTGGACTTTTTGTCATGTTCTTTGACTTTAAAAGTATACATAATGTTTTAACTAAAGTATTTTTATATAAATAATTTTATTTATTTTTAATATTTTTAAAAAAAATTTAAATAATATTTTTTTTTTTTTTTTTTTTTAAAAAAAAAAAAAAAAAAAAAAAAAAAAGAATTTTTTTTTGGGTTTTCGATAGTGGTAACTTTATTATTTAAATTGATAAAAATTTAATTCCTCTGTATGTTTGATTATGTCATAAGTTTATTGTACATTATTAATCATTATTTAAAGGAATTGAGTCTTTTATCAATTTATCTTATATTATGTGAGCCAATACAAAAGCCAATCAACAATCGTTGGTTAATCCTTGGTTAATCGCGCTTTATGAGTGCGGCTCCACTAAATTTATATCGTTTGAATGCGTAGACAATTGAACGTTAGATAAGTTTATTTTTGCTTGCTTAAATATGATGCGACATTTAGTAATAAAAAAAACTTCGTAAATTGTTTAAAAAACATCATACCATAATTGAACGAAATTTTTAAAGGTCATTTTACACACAATTTATACAATGGCTTTTTTATAAAAACACTAATAATGGTTGAAGTTTATTCCAAAGCTCTGAAGCTTCAAAACCCTTTCTTTGCAAAAACTAAAGAATTAATATTAAACATAAACAATCATGAGCGGAATGAAAACACCAAGAAGTTATTTAATTACTGTTTTTTCTAAAACATATTATACTCGTATGAAAATACGAAGCGAATCGCATAGTTTGTAAATACGAAGCGAATCGCGCAGTTTGTTTGCTGTCATTTTTTTATTTAAACTCATTTCATCGACTCCTGATTAAAACAAATAATTTTTTTATAAAATTTTTTTGAGTAAAATAATCCAACAACGGTTTGTTGGGATTGGAAGTCTTCAAAACCCCACCATTGCACAGTAAACTTTATTTTTCTAAGCCAAAGCAAAACCCAAAAAATAAGCTAAACTTTATAATAATATTTTAATAATAGTGTGCTTTTAAAAAATACCGAATAATTTACTTTTAAAAAAGGCAAGCAATTAGTTTACTAAAATGTTTTTGCAAGGTTATTAATAGCAGAATTATTTGCAATTATTTTTGCAGTTATTTTTCCGAAGGCATTATTAAGAATTAACCACCACGAAAAATAACCACAAAAAACTAACACACCACGAAAAATTAACACTCCACGAAAAATAATCACAAAAATGTTTTGAAAATACAATAAAAGCATACCTTAATGTGTATTATCTTTCGCGTCGTCTTATAGCTTCTCAGCATTTTTAAAGCTATTATTTAAAAAAATGCACGAAAATGTAGACAAATAACACGAAATTGTTTAAATGTTATGAAATTATTATTTTTGTTTTATTTCTTCTCAATATTTTTTTTATAATCTTACCTTTTATAAGTCAGTCAAACAAACTAAATGATTTTTAAGTATGAAACAAACTATGAGTTTTTGTTTTTATGAGTTTTAGTTTTTTTCCAATTTTTTAGCAAAATTTTTTTAACTCAATAATTTAAGTGTTTTTAGGTCTAATATTAAATTTTATGTATTAAAACAGCCTATTTAGGCCTAAAAAGTATATTAAAAATCTTTTTTTAACAATATATCTTAGTTTTAGTGGGTGTATAAGAAATTAAATAAAAATATACTCCCAAAGGGGGGGGGAGGGGGGGGGGGTCCTCTGCGGGGGGGGGTCAGGCCGGACCGCTCTCGAGCTTTGGGGGGAGTGGGGGGCCCCTGATATTTTTCTAGGGGGGGTCCAAAATTTTGGCTCTAGGGGGGGTGACCCCTCTGTCCCCCCCCAAAAAACACCTATGGTGTCCAGTACCCTCGTGTTCCCCTTTGATTAATGAATCGATTTTGCTGCGAAGTTGTGGTGAACGCAATTTTTTTAAGCCCAGTACCTTCGTGCCTAGTACCCTCGTGTCCAGTACCTTCGTGTCCAGTGTCATCCTGTCGAGTACCCTCGTGTCCCGTTCCCGTTAAAAAGAATTTCATCTGTAGGAGATTTTTACATGGTAAAAATGTGGTAAAACAATGCGAAAATAAAAAACAAAAGTAAATCTTTGCAAGCATAAAAACATGTTTTTGTGAGTTTAAAAAAAAATTTTATGTTTTATCAAGAATACATGAAATTAATTAATAGTGCGCGGTAGAACTCCCGATTTATTCAGCGTGCTTACTCCAAGATTAAATCCCTATTAAATAATAAATGGACTTTGTATTGAAGGCTTTTTGATTTTTTTATTATTTAAATGCACATACATACAAATAAGTGCAACTAAAAAGAAAAAAAATTATGTGACTTAATTTTTTGCGTAAAAGGAATTTATTATTTCAACTCGTAAACTAGAAAAGTACATTAAATTAATTTGAAAATAGTATTCTTGTTTTAATTCTTATTATCTAGTGTTTAAAACAAATGTCTTATTATATAGTGTTTTGAACATTTTATTAAAATATAACAAATATAAAACGCCTCTACTCGACGCCCCTTTTTTCTATCGATTGGTTAAAAGAAAGGCAATCGGAGGTAAGTTCCACCCTATCGGAGGTAACGGAGGTAAGTTCCTCCCTAGCGGAGGTAACGGAGGTAAGTTCCGACTTTTTTGAGGTCATCGGAGGTAAGTTCCTCCCCTACCAGAGGTCATCGGAGGTAAGTTCCATAAACCGGCCTAAGCCGTAACGAGCGAGAATCGGATGCAAAGCTTTAATATTGTGCAGTTTTGGTGCTTTCTTCTTGGGTGTTTAAAAGTGGGTCCACAGTGCTTGGGAATATTGCCAATAGAGGGCTGGACAAGGCTAGTTTTTTCACGTAATAAAAACCCATACTTAATATAGTATACCGAAAAATGTGCAACTCCTATATAAAGAAATAAGTCACAATAGGCCATTATAATGAGACACCTTTACCCTTTTTCACGTACGTAAAAATTAAATTGAATACTGTTGTATTTATGGTTTAATATACAATTTTCGGTGAAAAATGGGGGTTAATTTTTCCAAAATTTCGGTGAAACTTCGATTTAATTTAATTTGGTAAAATTTAAAGCTCCAGATAGTATATTTCTATCGAAATTTATACTTTTTGGAAGGCCATAACATCTTTTGTATTTTTTAACGCATAAATAGTTTTGTCGTGCGTCGTGCGTTTTATCAATTTATTTTCAGAAGGACTGTTTATAAATCGCTTTTAAAGCTTACACCCAATGGTAGTAGTGGCATAGTCGGTTAGCGCGTCGTCAAATTTTTTGAAAGGCCCCGAGATCGATTCCCACATAAAACATATTTTGCCACAATTTTTTTTTTGATTTTAATAATGTTTTTTTTAAAATTTTTTTACAATTTTAAAAATTTATTTACATAAATTCAAAAAATTATGATTATTGTAAAGAGTATTTGTTGCCTGCTTTTCGCCAATTAGTCAAATTTTCGTCATTTGAATATCTTAAAATATTATAATACTCTATAAGTATAATAATTCAAAAGTAAATTGTGTGTAAATAAAAATGGGTAATTTTTGCTCTTTATTGCAATTGCTTTACTACTGAACGTTCTGCAATAAAAACTGTCCGGAGAGACCTTAAAGACGTTATGGAGGTAAAAATAGCAGATGTGATTTTTCAAAATTAACGTGAACTCCAGTCGATCTCCTTTCTATAATTCCTTAACTAAAGTTCGGTTTTT
>JASAMX010020564.1:0-11025 GCA_030248175.1 Microlaimidae sp. YZB2_3 | reverse complement strand
TCTAATATTGACTTTTATATACTAAAACAGCCTATTTAAGCCTGAAAAGTGTATTTACACTGTTTTTAACTAAAAAACTATGTTTTTGGCAGTAAATAAAAATTATACTTGTTAATTGGTCGGAAACGGGAGGGGAGGCGGTTAGCCTCGCTAGGCCGGATTTTTTTTTTCAAGCTTTGGGGGGAGGGGGGGGCTGGGTTTTGTCTAGGGGGTCCAAAGTTTTGGCTCTAGGGGTCTGTCCCCCCGTCCAAAATATCTATGCCCCTCCCCGTTTGAAAAAAGTTGCCGCCCTCGTGCCCCCCGTTTCGGAATTCCCAATAAAACCCGGATGGGGGGGGGGCAGTGCACAGGTCTGCTTGGTTATCCATCCATTAACCAATCTAGTGACCTTTGACGTGCCCAGGATTTCATTTGGTGTGGACGGTCCGGGAAGGGGGAGCGGGGTCAAGGGGTGAAGTTCCTTGTAATGTAAGGGAGGTCAGGCAGGCGGAACGCTCCCTGGAGAAGAAAATTTTCAATTTAAGGCACTAAATATACTAGAAAATTTAATTCTACCTGATGTTTGTTTACAAAATTTAAAGTTTTATTCCTTTACATTTGAAACATTGTATTTAAAATAGTAATAAAAGTTTAATAGTGTTTTGTAAAGTAGTTTAATTAACAAATATACAAGTATTAAACGGCATAATCGATTTGAAATTGAAAAACTAAGATAAAGCAATTTAAGTATCCGCGAAGCTAAGAAAATTAGGTTTTTAGACTATTATATTTTGGAACGCATCTGGAAAGTTTCTGGTTTCTGAATTAATAGTAGAGAAAAAAAATTTTTTCCCAAAATTCAAACCGCGTAAAGGTTGGGTTTCCCGCTCTCCTCCCTGCTTTCTCCACTTTCCCCGTGGGTGCGCCACTGAACCAACCCACAAGCAGATAGATCCTCACGCGCCTGCATTTAAATAACAAAACAACAAAACGCGGCGCTTCTTTTACTGTGCTTTGTCTTCCTCTTAATGAAACACTCAATGAAGCTACCCCTGATCCAAAAACCTAAGGGGAAAGAGGCTTACTTGCGGAGGAAGGGGGTAGGGATTCTAACTTAGGTGGGCAGGGGGGGGAGGTTGGGGGGTTAAACCCCCAAAAATCCTGAATATAGTCTACAGCCCCTCAAAATTTGGTTGTACTCCGGACAGGGACACACCCCCCCCCCCCCCTTAAATTTGGGGGGTCCAAGTACTAAAAACGCTAAAAATGGGGTATTTGAAATATACCCAAAAAAACTTTTGGGACACCCCCCCAAATTTCGGGGTTCGGGTATACCCCCCAAATCCGGGAGGCTGCCTACCTATGCCCCTGCCTCCAATAAATATTCCACAAAAATTTTTTCAACAAAAATATCCCCAGGGGTTCAGGAGTTATTATGTCCCTCCAAAAATGGCGTTTTTCGACAATTCTGTACGTGAAAAATTGCTCAATGGGTATAACGATATGCACTCAAGGAAAGCGGCTATTTTCTACTTTAAGATAGAAAATAGCCGCTTTACAGTTTTTAAAGCTTTAAAATAAGTTTTAAAGCTTTAAAGCTTTTAAAGCTTTACACTTTAAAGCCTTCACAGTTTTTTTTTTTTTGACGACAGATCTTTTTGAATTATTGAATTTTGAATCTTACTATACGTAGTTTGTTTGACCTGCTGATTCAATTTTTGGCATTCATTTTTCTCTAAAAAAATTTTTATCGTCCACAATCATCAAATAACATCAATAAAATACATGTCAAAAATACAAAACATTAATAAAGTTTATTACCAAAAATATTTTATTTTTTCATTTTCTATTTAGCGTATCTTAAATAATAAAACATTTTTTTAAATTAAAAAGCTAAAAAATAAAAAAAAATTTTTTCGGCGTTAAAAATATGGTCGAGCGAGTGCTCGAACCCACGGATATCCGAGTATCCGAGCGCGACGTACTAACCACTCGGCTACTGGGTCCTCGGAGATTTTCAATTAAAAGGAGCTTTTAAAGGAATGGTTCAAAATGTAGTTTCTCGGCGTCAATTAAAAGAAAATTAAAAAAAATTGATTCGTTATTTTTAAACGAAAGTTTGGAAATAGTTAGATATAGACTTTTACCATTTTTTTTATTATAAACGATTAAAAAAGGACTTCAGGATTTTTTTTACTATATATTTTTGTAAAAAAAGTCTTTTTTGCAATTTAAAAAAAATCCTGAGATCATTTTGAACTCAAACCACCTCTGAAAGTTGCCCCCTATTCCCTATATTACCCTAATTTATTATGAAATTGCGCCTAAAAATAACGAATCAATTTTTTTAAAAGGCCTTATTGTGGTTTTCAGAGGTAGAATCCATGGACATGTGTTGCGAACTGGACAAACTTTTCGGTGATGTTTTTATAACCACTTGATAGCACAGAGTCTTAACTTTTTATAGCACCCCACTTTTATGGGCCAAAAATTAATATTTATGATGATATGCGACTTGTAGTCCAAGTGTTCAAAACTGTGAAGTTCTGCCTTAATTTGAAACATTGATTGTTAAGATTGGTGCAGTATGTCTCGAGATATTGCGTTTCCCGTAAAAAAATCCCGCGATTTTTTCGCTAAAAATACGAAATGACGGCAAAAATGTTGGGCAAACTTCATCAAATCCCTGCCGTCATTTGGTTTTTTTAACGATAAAATCGCAGATTTTTTTGTACGGGAAACGCAATATCTCGAGAAATACTGCACGTGCACCAATCTTAACAATCAATGTATCAAATTAAAGTAAAAAGTGACCGCTTTCTTTGAGTGTATAATTTGTAACTTAATCTTTATATCCATTGAGCAATTTTTTCTTTCACGTATAGAACTGTCGGAAAACGCCTTTCTTGCGGAATCATAACTCCTGAAGCTATTTTGTTGAAAGACAATTTTGCGGCTTATTGGGGGCAGGGGTAAGGTTTTTACAAAGTAATATCAAAATCGAAGACATAAGGTTGGACTCCGCCCCGCACCTTTAAGTTGTTTGAAGTAGTATATAAATCCACCTGCCCACTATAGGTAGTTTTGCAGGATAGGAGATATAGTATAACTGAAAAAAATTGTGGGTATATAGAGAAAGTACAACTTGAAAAATAGTGGTATATTTTAAAAAAATTACGGCATGGAGAAGGTTACTTTCCCCGTAAGCTTTGAAAAAGGGATTTAACCCTTTTTTTCTTCAGAGTGGAGAGGATAAGGGAGAAAATTCCATTGGCAAGAGACCTAAATTTTGTGCATCATTTTTGTACAAACTTTAGTTTAATCCTAATTTTTAGGGGTTCGATTTTTGGTCACAAGAACATTTCGGATATGGATAAACTAAAATATTCTGAAGATCGTGTGAAATATTGTTTTAATTTGATTTTTTTTTTAGTTTTGTTAAATTGAAAGCGGGTAATTTAATAAAAATGTTACAAATTAATAAACATGATGGGTTTAACAATATTAGCTCAGAATCAGATTGGTAAATTTAGTCTGCGTAAGTGTTTTTCAATTAACTTAAATTTTTAATTTAACCTATTGATTTAATTTTGCAATCCTGACCTCTTAACTTCACAGTGTGGTTACACTGCCGCCATATTGGTGCTCACGCTTGATTCCCCATCCCATAATTTTTTTCCACTATTTTTGTAAAAATACAAACAAATTATCCGAAGAAATTAACTTATTGTATGTTATTTTATTCTAAATTCGTATTGTAACTTTTAAAATTTTTTCTACGAAATTATTATTAAAAAATTAGCAGCCGGTTTTCGTAAAAAAATACTTCGCTTGCTAATAGATTTAACTTTTTATTATGTGTCTGCGTGTTTTACTTAATATTTTGGAATTATGATCGTGGCTAAGAAGACTTAAATATCGCGTATCACGCCTTAATTTAAATAAGCGGCAAAACTGGATCTTGACGCAAACTTTAATATTAAACCACATTGTCGCGTTTTCTTTTTTCTTTCCGCCTTTCATACGCCCGTTTTGGATAAAATAATTCCAAAAAACTTAAGACCCTAACAGTTAAAATAAATTTAATAATAAGAAGATGAAGGTAAAAATTACTTATCAAAGTGTCTTGTTAGAATTTATCTTAACCTACAACCGTGAAATCACCGTAGGACAAAGGTAAAACTTTCGTCTCACGGTGGTGGTATTTTTGTATGAAAAATGTCGTACGTAAACCTTACTGCGGTAAGCTTTTCGCCTGATCTAGGTTTTACTTCCGTCATACATAATTTTTTGTTCGCGATAGTGCCCAGTGAGCGAGCAAATTGAAATGGTTAAAGCTGTACGGTATCAATATGCAAAATTTTGAAACATGCAATATTCTACGTAATACACTGTATCCGTGACAAAAATCTGCATATTGCCACGCCACCGTACCACTTTAATCATTTCAATTTGCTCGCTCATAAGACACTACTCGCGCAAAAAATTATGTATGACGAAAGTATGACATAGGTCATCACGGGAACGGGTTAAGTCTTAAAGAATTTATCTTAAGTCACTTTGTGGTTACTTAAACCGAAATGCCACGAGCTGGCGACAAATCAAAAAAACGAACTTGTTTTAGCAAAACCCCTTGAAAACTTTATTTTTTTGGCCCCCCCTTTTTTTCCCCCCGGCCGCGTTAAACCGAAATGCCACGAGCTGGCGACAAATCAAAAAAACGAACTTGTTTTAGCAAAACCCCTTGAAAACTTTATTTTAAAATAATATCGCGTGTTCCAAACGGCCTAAAAATTTTGATAATACTTTGAAACTGCAAATTTACCTTAATTTCAGTCCACGAATAAGCAAATTCTCATTTTGTAGAACTGCCAACCAGTCCATTTATAATTATTTGGAATGGCTTAAACATTACTGAAATTTACAAAATCTTCTTACAAATGAGAATTAAGTGCTATTTATTTGGTTTTTATTAAAAATTATATCAATTATTTATAGGGTAGTGCATTTAATTTCGGCACTTTTTCGTTTTTCCAATTTAACTTTTCACTGTATGGCCCGATTTTTATGTTTGATAGCTCATTTTAAAGCTTTTACGATACTGCGTTGCGTCATAAAAAACTCACTGTACGAAAGTTGTTTTTTTACTTAATTAAATCAGTTTTTAAAAAAATGGAAAATTGCCGAAATTAAATGTATGCATTTAATTTCGGCACTTTACAAACGATTGTTTCTCAGTCAAAAAATCATCATTCTCAAAAATTTAAAAACCTATCATTATCTCCAGACAGTTTTCTTTAATTTAAGCTTTTACTTGTTGTTCAACGTGTAACTGGAAAAAAGTTACAGCCAAAATGCTAAATGGTATTAAAATGAGCAAAATTTGGGAAAAAAGTGCATTTAATTTCGGCACTTTTTAAAAAGACCCCCTTAATCGAGTTTAAGTGCAGTGCTATGACTCCTACACATTTCAACGTTGTTTTTTAACTATTTAAAACTACAATTTACCACCCGACCACTAAATTCAACCCATTTTTACCTACAGCAATAGTGTGCCGAAATTACACTATTTTATTTTATAACGATTGCTCACCACAGACGCAACGTAGAACCACAGGGACTAAAAATTCGAAAAATAGACTAAATTTTACCAGGACAGTTTAATTTTTAAACCAATTTAGGGTAGTGCATTTAATTTCGGCACTTTTTTGTTATACCGATGTAACTTTTCACTGTATGGCCCGATTTTCATGTTTGATAGCTCATTTTGAAGCTTTTACGATACTGCGTTGCGTCACAATAGTTTCACTGTACCAAAGTAGTTTTTTTACTTAATTAAATTATTTTTTAAAAAAATTAAAAGTTGCCGAAATTAAATGTATGCATTTAATTTCGGCACTTTACAAACAATCGATTGTTTCTCTGTCAAAAAATAATCATTTTCAAAAATTTAAAAGCCTATCATTATCTCCAGACATTTTTCTTTTATTTAAGCTTCTACTTTTTGTTCAACGTTTAACTGACAAAAAGTTACAGCTAAAATGCCAAATGGTATCAAAATGAGCAAAATTTGGAAAAAAAGTACATTTAATTTCGGCACTTTTTAAAAGGACACCATTAATCAAGTTTAAGTGCAGTACTATGACCCATATACATTTCAACGTTGTCTTTTAACTATTTATAACTACAATTTAACACCCGACCACTTAATTCAACCCGTTTTTCCTACAGCAATACATGTGCCAAAATTACACTATTTTATTTTATATCGATTGTTCATCACAGACGCAACGTAGAACCACGGGGACTAAAAATTCGGAAAATAGACTAAATTTTACCAGTACAGTTTAATTTTTAAACCAATTTATTGCGTAATTATGAAATGCCCATTGGTTTTATTGCAAAACACAATACATGAAAATATCAAACATAAAAAAAAAAGACCCGCGTCATCTAATAAAAATAAGTTTGACTATAAAAACCCTATTCGCCCGGGTTCCAAAGATATAGTCCAAAATCAAAAATGCCCAATTGGGAAAAGTGCCGAAATTAAATGCACTACCCTATTGCGTAATCATGAAATGCCCATGTTCTAAAAACGAGTAACATTTTTTTAAAATTATAAATCACACAATTTCACATGAAAATAAACAAATAAAAAACTCACGACAGTCATCTACATATAATTAGCTCTCATTTGAGCTATCAAACGTCGTATTCCGTCCAGGATTGCCAAAGATATAGTCCAAAATCAAAAATGCCCAATTGGGAAAAGTGCCGAAATTAAATGCACTACCCTAATCCTGTTTATTTTTTAAGAAATATTCGCAATCCATTCTTGTTTATTGCATTATTGTTATAATTCTTGCAAATGAAAAAATATAAAATTAACATTATTAAAAAAGCAAATTGCAAATTGACTTATCATTGTAAGAAAAAGCAAAAAATAAAACGGTCATTTTTTAAATTAATACCTGTTTACGAAATTTATGCAAAAAAACCCATGGCTTGTTGGATTTGTCGCTTCTAGATACATAGCCTTCGGGTTTGGTAGTTTTGCTTTAATTTTATTTATTAATCTGACTTCCAGTGTGCACCGAAAGTCCCTGCGCAAAAAACTCATAGGAAGCGCACGAAAAGTACCGTGTTTTAAAAAAATCGCTTTTGCGTGAATTTCTTGCCAAATTTAGTCAAACTCTTACGGTATGTAGTCGGTAATATTTATGGCATGAGTTTATATTTTTACTATAATCAAAAAAACGTTTATTTGATTACAGTAGTGCTGTGCTGGTAAAAGTAAACCGTACTCGATACAAACGTTTTAGGATTTATTTATTAAAACATTTTTAGATTTATATACCCGAATACAAATAAAATAACCGATATAAAAATTTAAACTAGCGTCAAACAAAACATAAATTACGCCACTTTATTAAAAAACTCACGTCGCGTTTGCTTCCAAATGAGCCAAAATCGAACAAATTGAATTTTATAAAATTAAAAAATCGTTTTTTGCGACAGTGGTGTTTTTTCTTACTATTTTGATAAAACACGTTAAGAACAAAGTCCTAGTCGATACGTATACCGGTGTAAAAACATTGTGTACTTATTTTTTTGTATTCTTCTGCGATTATAAGTTTGCGTTTTTCGTATTATTTTGTTTATATTATTATTAATTGCGCTCCAGAAGCAAACGCGCGTCCGTCTATCACAGAGTTGAGCGCTTGCAAGATAAAAAAGAAATACTTTCAAATAGGAAATTTGCAAATACAAAATTCGACAAAAACATTAAATAACGGAAACGTTAACTTTTTCCCCAGCTATTGCATATTTCGGTAAAGTAACGGCTATGTAAAAAACCCAAATTGTCTAAATAGAGCATGTGATGTACCTAATTTCCCCCTGTTAAATGCTCAGATCTCCATTTTTAAGCCGAGAAAGATCTGACATCATCGTGAATTAGGTACTAAACATCTTAAAATACTTTGTAAGTTATTTGGCTTCAATTTTTTACCGGTTTTAATTAGCTTTTTTTAAAATTCTGCACCTACTTCTCTCACCTATACCAAAATTATGCGGCGGATTTCTTCACTGGAAGATTAATTCTCATTACAAAATTTTTTAAAACAATGCAGGATTGGTATTTCTGTTTATTTATTCAGTAAATCAGCATAACTACAGCTTCGTAAAAACCTCCCCAATAGGGTTATCATAAAGAAAGTCTCTGTTTAAGGTGGCATCTGATTTGATTGCTGTAAAATTTTAATTTAATAATGAACATTTTATTATTTTCAGAAGTAGCATTTAATTTTCTCTGTTCGATTCTATCTTAAACTTGGGGTGTGTGACCTACCGCGAAGAAACTCTTTTTTATAAAAAAAATTTAAGATAAAATATGTAATTTTTAAATCGCTGAAAACAAGTGCCAAACTACCCCCACTTCAAAAATTTGTGGACGGAAATAGCCTTTCATTCCAGAAGAACTTATTTGACACCTTACTTATTCTTTAATGCCCACTGTGTAATCAATTTATGTTCTGATTCTCTAATATTTTACTGTAAAAAAAGACCCGTTATTTAAGGCAAAAGCCTAAGCAATACAGCAGTATATTACTGATCAAATAATTGTATTAGTTACATATAAAAATAGTAGTTATAAGCAAAAAGCAATATGTCCAGCAGATACATAATTAGCTTTTGCGTTCCAAATCTTTTCTGCAGTCCAGCCTCATAGTTGTCGAGAGTACAGTGACATCGTTGTTATCCCTGGAAACAAAATGGCTTCTTATTCTTCGGTTCCTACCTATGTAGATATCGCTTGGTTTCACAAATTTTGCATTGTGATAGCTGCGACTTCTCCGGAAATGGCACCAATTACAGTTAAAAAGGTTGGATTTTGTGCGGTGAAAATACAGTGAAAACAAAATTTCCGTGGGAAATTCCGCGCAGCTAAATCACCAGTTGGCAAAAAGATCCACTTCTTCGTCCTGAAATAAAATTTATTGATTAAGCGGGTTATATGTAGACTAGCGATGTTCCTAGCTGCGAATTTCAGGCTCGGTAGCTTCGTCCTTTTATATGAGTAATCGAAATTTACTTTTGCTTAAAATGTTTAAATCATTTCAGCTAAATTTTAAAAAAATGTTTAATGTTTTTAATTTATTAAGTTTTAAAAACATTTTATTTTACAAAAAAACTTAATGTATAAACAAAATATACGGCATTAGGCTTTAAAATTCTTATGAAAATGTCACTAAATTAGCAGGAAGCTTAAAAATAACTACTAAAAGCAAGCTGATATGTTACCGGGGAACTCTCGCAACGAAAATCTCGTGAACCGTCAAAAAATGAGAATTGAAAAAGAATTAAGCATTTGCTTAAGCCCTGTACTGCTTAACAGCTTTTAGTTTTTATATTTTCAAATTAATTAAACGACATTTTTATCGCGGGAGTTCACCAAACCGATAGACATGCCAGCTGGGAGATGTGAGGTGATCCATTTAAAGTCATTTAAATTCAAAATAAAATAAATTTGCGGCTTTTCTGGTAAATTGAACATGCAAAATACTGTTGGTTCTGTTTTGTAAAACCGCAGACCTGTGCACGGTTTGAAAATGCCCCCCCTTTATTGGAGGATTTGCCCCCTCCCCCCTGCGGAAAAATAAAAAAGTACCCAAAAATTATGAGGCCATTTTTACCTATTATGACGCCATCATTGCAAAATTTTTCCAGTTTTTTAGCCTATTTCAATGCAATTTAAGCTATTTTAGACCTATTTTTACCTTATTTTCGCTTTTTTTTGTCCCTTTTTTCCTTTTTCCTTTCTTTTCTTTTTTTCTCCTTTTTTTTCTTTTTTCCCCCTGCTTGCCCCCCCGTTTTATTGCCCCCCCCCGTTTCAAAAAAGTTGCCCCCGTGCTCCCCCTTCGTTTTGGAATTGCCCCCCATTATAACCCCGGTGGGGCAGTGCACAGGTCTGAAACCGCGTTTTCATATAGGGTAATGCATGTAATTTCGGCGCTTTTTTGTTCAGGCTATAACTTTCTTGTTTTCAGATCAATATTAATGTTTAATGGCTTATTTGAAAGTTAACTGCTACATAAAACTAAATTAAAGTGCCGAAATTAAATGCATTTTCGAAAGTGCGAAATTAAATGCACCTTTTGCCCATTTTCGTTCAAGAAGTTACTACAACCAACGAAAAAAATGGTAGATTATGTTATGACTGTCTTTTTTTCGCCCATTCATCTAGTTTCTAACGAGCTATCAATCACTTCTTAATTCAAATTTGGGACTAAGTTATGATAAGATATGTAATCAAAACTTGACCCTACGCATTTTTTGAAAAAGTATAACTCCGTCGCTCCTCTAAATACGCCAGCTCTCCCAGCTAAGAACTACTGCTCAAAACGCTCTTTTTTTATTTACACCTATGTATTTGATGTGCATAGCAATAATATAAGTGAAAAAAATTGTTGACTGTTCACTAGAACTTACCAGATAGGTCTAATACATAGGTGGGCAGCCTGCCAGATTTTGGGGAAGGGTATACCCAAACCTCGAAATTTGGGGGGTGTCCAAAATTTTTTTTCAAATTCAAATATCCCATTTTTGGCGTGTTTAGTGCTGGGACCACCCAAATTTTTAAAAATTAGGGGGGATGGGTGTCGGCAGTAATGAATCGGAATTTTTAGAGGAGTATAACCCACTAACCATAGGTGGGCAGCCTCTCGGATTTTTTTGGGGGTATTCTCGACCCCCGAAATTTTTTTTTTTTTTTTTTGGGGGGGTATCCCAAAAATTTTTTTTGGGGTATACATCAAATACCCCATTTTTAGCGTTTTTAGGAATGGGACCCTTTAAATTTTAGGGGGATGTCCCGGGTACCCTCAAATTTTAGGGGGGGGGTGTCAGCTCCAATAGGGATTTTTTTTTGGGGTATAACCCCCCTGCCCACCTGTGCTCCTTACCCCCCCCCCCACCTGCCCACCTATGCTCACCTCACATACATATTATCAGATTATCAACAATAAAATATTGTATGCGATT
>JASAMX010020562.1:0-15480 GCA_030248175.1 Microlaimidae sp. YZB2_3 | reverse complement strand
GTGAAGTCGTTTGTTCAAGAATATTTATTATTTGATTCGTTTTTTAAGCAGAAGAGTTCTCAACGTACGTACGTTGCGAAAAAAGTACATACAAATTTTCGAAGCGCGCTGCTACTCGCACAAAACTTGGAACGCCGTTCCAAGTCCGATAATGCATTGTGCATTGTGCATTGTGCGTAAGTGTGAACACCTATTTTCGGAGTTTTAATGCATTGTGCATCGTGCATTGTGCATAAGTGTGAACGGGCCTTAATAGGTTTAAATTAAATTATTGTCAAACTTGATTTAAAATTTACAGTTTTTTATCTCAAAAATTCAGAAAAATTTGAAAGACATAAGAGTTTTGGCTTGTAGTAAAATAAAATACAGTTTATAGTGTTTTGTGTTTTTTTTAGGCTTTATATATTTTTCTCGGCAAAATATTTGGTTTTGCTAATTTTTGACTTAATTGTGTTTTTCTTAAAGTGATCTCCAAACGACATTTATGTAACTATAGTTGGCCATTAAAGCGGAAATAATATTGTTTGCAATGGGAAGCCGGAATTTCTAACCGGAGCTCTTTGGGTTGGAAATTGAGTTAAGTTCCAAACCCGCATTGTATCCGTTTCAGCTGGGCAATTTAGAAGCTGAAATTTCAATGCGCATTATACATGTGTGTATAGAAAATGCAATCAACCGGCTGGGTTTTATTAGCCCAGAAGGCCTAATTTGCATATATTAGTTGGCGGAAAAAAAGTCCATAAAAGATATTTAAGTTCTGTCCGACATCTGGCATTTGATAGATTTATGAGCACACTAAAAATGTTCAACATCAAGCCTAAGTAAACACTAAAAAGTATAGCGAGAAAAAACTGCCAAGTATTCAGACGCCTAGTTTTCAAAATAATCGGTTCAACCTAATATACTTTATGTTTATGTAACTGATTACAACTCAACAAAAAGTCTCTGTTTTGTTAAAACCAAAAATTAAGAATGAAAATCTTAATACAGTGTCATTTTTAAGAATGTTTTGTTTTTATCGACATTGACATAAATTAACTTTTACCGTAACAATATAAGATTGTTTGAAGTCTTAATTTAAAACAAAAAGAAACTCACTATTTTAATTACATTTGTGTACATATGTTTGATCTATTGTAATTATTTTTCAAAACGTAAACTGCATATTTAGTAAGAACGCTGCCAAAATTCAAATTTAATCAAAAATCTAAATATTTGTTTTCATTGTATACGTATTTGGATTCAGCAAAAAGTTTTTTTTTTAATTTCAAGAATATAACAAAGCTGATTCGGCAAAATAATGCTTCTAAACTATGTTTTACAAAAATTTTGTTGTTTACATTGGTTTCCCGATTTAAAACACTAGCACGCTTACAATAACGAATAATTGAACCTGTGCTTTTAACTCTTCTGACGAATAATCATAACAATGTCAACAGACGCGTTCCAAACGTCCAGAAACTATAACGTCTCAGATGGATAATATACTTATATACCCGAAGGACATTATTTTTTAAAGAAAAAACTGTGGTATATATGCAAAGTCCAATCGGGGGAGAGGCAGAAAAATGGGCGTTTTTAAGAATTAAAAGCTTTTTCCATTGCCTCCCTCAGGCCGGGAAATTTATGACTGAAAGGAGCGGGTGCTGCCTCTGTCAAACCCAAAAGGTCTATAATTCTCGGGATAATGATCTTTAATTTTCGCATTTTATAAATTTATAACCCTAAACTTGGAAACCATAATTCTCTTTTATGGGCCCATTCACTTGATGAGAATCCAGTTTTTTAGTGAAAAAACAGGCTTTGTCGTCTGAGGAATTTCACTTTTAATGCAGTTTTAGTTTTTAAATCTGCTCGTCCGCTCCTATTCCTGTTGTAAAAAGTTTTTTTTTTATTTTAAAAAACTAAGTTTTCTATACATTTGCTATAGTAAAATTTTTGTTTCCAAAGGTTTTTAAAATACTGTATGAATCACAAGTCATTTTTTTAATTGTTTCAAAACTTATGTTAAATTTTAAAAACAAAATCAAATTTTATGATATTTTTTAATAAATTCTAATCGTTTTTAAAACTAGAAAAGCAGTAAAAACCACGCAGCACAAACAAACTTTAAAAAAAGTTATTCTGTTGTAATCTTAATAAATAGCTTGTTATCACATGAATAGGAATCTTCACCGTTTCTATAAACATTGTGTTTAGAGTGTACATTTCTTTCTTGATTAGTATTTTTGGTAATAAAAAGTACCAAAACACAAAGGTGAAATTTCTTTTTTGCGAAGTTGGGATGGAAGTAAAAATTAAGTACACAATAAAAACAGTTTAATATTTTCTTTACACAAATGGAGCGTCAATAAAAAATAGCTAACGCGGATTAAAAGGAACACCGCCTCGTTAAACCTTCTTATCGTATTGGGAATATGTATATGTACATTGTAACCAACAAAAATGGTCAAAAAAAAACAAGGACTTTTTAACTCAGATCAGCTGCTAATATTTCACAGAAATTCTCGTAAAAAAAACAATTACGAAACATTTTCTAAAAATTAAAAAGTAATAAAGTGAGTGAAAATAAAAAAAGGTGATGTCTGTGTTTTGGACTAACATACAACGTATAAAAACCTAATACAATCTTAAGATTTAGTTACGGGAGCACATAGCTTTAGATTAAATAAAAGAAAAGAAGTAGAAAAATAGCTTTAGATTAAATATTTTTGTGATAAAATAAAATTTAAAAGCTTTTTTTGAAACAATAACAAGAAATAACCAAAAAAAAATTTCTGCACCGCCATGTCCCAGATTTTTAAAAATTATTACAGTATTATTCTGCTGATATACCGCTGACAAAAAGTGTACCAAATGCAACGTGTGTTTTCTTGATACGTCTGCATTAACTAATTTGAAATGCGATCAGTCAGGATACTTATGATGGTTTTCTTTTAATACCTTTGCGAACACGACAAAACTGACAGAAGTTTGCAAGAAATCTGACTGTAACCTGTCAAAAGATATCTTCCGTGAGGACGAATGCAGTCTGTTTAAAACTAATTTCGCCAAAACAAGTCACTTTTTTCAAAAACTAAAATTGATTTGACTTCGTTTCCAAAGGCAATAATAATATAATATGATCTTTGTTAGATAAAAATAGATTATAATTTGTACAAAACTACGACGATTGAAACTTATTTGTAAAAACTGAAGACTGATGGAGTTTAACAACCAACGTAAACATAACAAGATAAGTCATATCCTCAAACTATTGATGAAATTGTGACTTATTTTTGCAATTTTTATAATTTTTCTGTGTAAACTTTTCAATAATCTGTTCTTAACGACTGATGATTTTGAAGTGCAGAAGATGGAAACATGTGTGGATCCCGTCATAGAAAAACAATGTCAACTTTGCCAACAACCTTTTTTAAATAAACTTTCAGAGCTTGACACTTTATTATGTAGTATTTTTTAATTTTGGATTTTAAAAAAATAGCAAAAACATTGTTAAACACTATAAACACTTTTATCCAAAATATTGTTGAGATTCTTTTTAATCATAAGGTGAATAAAAGTGCAGAAAAACCACTAGCAGGAAACATATATTAAAGTTTAGGAGCAATGCTCTTACACTTCTTAAATATGGGAAGCCATTAAACTTATCAGTGCAGCATTCTTTGAACATCTGTCAAAGTGTCATTGTTGTTGAACACGAACAACTGCGAGTAAACGGCTGCAGCCTTGCTGAGATATCAGGATAATTAACCTATTAACATAATATAGTATCGCTCTTAATTGTTTTTCTCCACGATGAGAAATTTTTTGCGTATTAATTAAATTTTCTATAGCTGTGACCGTTTAATCCGCACTAAAAATTGGAGCTTCATTTGAGAGGTAATAGAATGTTAAACTTTTGTTTAACGTACTTTAGCCCAACTAATATTGTACATTTGCCGATTTCAACCATTGACCGAATCAGGAGTTAAAATTATCAAACGACGGTAGGAACAGAACAGTAAAAAAAAATAAACTGCACAATTATGACAAACATCAAACATACAAAACTAAAAATAAAAATTCATAGCAAAACATTAACTAACCTGAACGGTGCAGCCGGTTATGTTTGGTGTTACCAAAGAGTCTTTAAAAGAGGAATAGTTGCCATAAATGGTCTGGCGGCGGTAATCGTATTTCCGCCTTTGTTGGCCGTGGAAAACTTCAACCACAGCGTTGCTGGTGATTTGAAACTTGATCGGGAGAGCCCCTTTTTCCATTTCACCATCCACAGTGCAAAATACAACCAACAATGCGGCAAATTTTAATAAAGCGGATTTGTTAGAAAACATCACCATTGTAGTTTTGGGCAGATTGGGTGGGTGCAAACGAATACAAAATAAGCCGAATGTGAGTAAAGACGAAAATGTCCAGGCGCACGCTGAAAATTCAGATCGATTTGGTTTTTTAGGAAACCCTTTGCGATCTAGGTAGTTTTTTCTTTGTGACTGTGTGGCCAAGCGTGCAATAATAAATCCAGAGATTTGAACAGGTAAAAGGAAATGAAAAACAGTACAAGAAGCGCTCGTTTCGGTGAGAATATCGCCCGCCGCTCAGAATAAAGCAAAACGGCCCACTTATGAGAATTAGCCGATTATTTCTATCCCGATCTGATTCAGATCAGGCACGCCATACGACGCGAAGAAAATTAATAAAATACCAGTGATTCAACCTTGGCGAAAGCGATATAGCGAAATAAAAAAACTTCTCAGCTTGAAATTAAATTGAAGAAGAATGAAATTGCGCAACGGTGCCTTAGACGCGCAAATCTGCGCGAGCCAGCTGATTCGCACCGGAAAATCGCCGTAGAATTCTTGAATGAAAGCGTTTTTTCCGCCAAATGGGAAATGGGCGGGGATAAAATGTCCGGTCTAATTAGACTCGCGACGGCTTACAGTCCGGGTCAGTGAAATGAGCGACCGTGTCTGGAAACTGAGAAGCGACATGGCGGATAGGTTGCGGGATGTCTGTAATGGGGATCGGAGGGATGTTTTAGGGCCGGCTCCCCCCGACTCGCGCCCATTTTCCCGGGCGCGAAGCGGCAATTCGGCGAGGAAATGACGGTAATAAAATTTCTCCGTTCTTTAGAAGGAGCCGCGCCGCGGAGCGCTATGACATATCTTTTCTCTTGATGCGACTATAGGTAGACAGTGCCCGCCGCGTTCCACAATGACGCCATCAAAGAACCGTTATTTTTTTGGTTTTTTTTTTGACGGGTCCTAAACAAATATAGCAAAATAATAAACAATAATGCGTTATCATTATTACACCTGCTTACAATAATCTTGGGTTTTATTTTTAAATTACGAAAGTTATACGAATAACTTTTTTCATATTACATTTGGTGTTTGTTTTTTTATAAGGAAAATGGAAAATTCTTCCGATGAGCAATCGGCTAACACTTAAAGCTTTAGTTTTTAGGGAATTATTATTTAACCTTTAGAAAATTTACCATTTCCTGATTCATGGTATATCATGCGGTGTTAAAAATGTGAATATGTGTCGAAAAAAACGTAAAAAAATTAAAACTAAAAAGCCTATATTTTGGAATTATCAATTGCGACAATAAATCGGAATGACAATCATTTAAAATTTCATTGATCTACAAAAATATTTAATCAATAACATATACCGTGAAAGCAGGTCTTTTGTTAACAGAAGCACTCACAACTTGTTTAATAATGATAGCAATAGTAAAACAGTTTCACAACAACAGACTACAGCTAAGTTTTTTAACACAAGGAGGTTTTTATATATTTATTAAGACACAAAATGGTCTAGATTTTTTATACAATTAATTATTCCTTTGAAACTCGTTAGCGTTATATAAACAATCTACTCCACTTGTGTCCTTACAAAATTTTAAAAAGAGGCTAGCTTTTTTTCTGTTTACGAAAGAATTCACTGGTTGTCTGATTTTTGCACCTTATTTTATTTTAGTCAACCTTTTAATTAACAAAACACAATCCACTTACATGCAAAACACTGTTTACTAAAACGGTCTTATAAAAAACACCGGTTTTAGAGCAAATGTTAATTTTAAAAATTTTTACGGTATTTCTTAGTTTTTTTTAGAAGGTATAAGGTTTAGGTATAAGATGAAAAATGTGTAACTGAACTTTCTATATAACTTTCTAGAGAAAGACGCCTGAAACAGCGGCTTTTAGTTATGCTAAAAGGCCTTTCTGTGCAAAAAAAAACTAAGTAAAAATTGTCAAATTATTGTATTCAAGTACAATTGCAATGTCTGGGACAAAAATAAGTGAAAAATTTTTGTCGAGTAAAATTAAAATTTTGAGGCCATGACAAACGAAAAGATATTCCCAACCAAGCTTAACTAAACTCAAAGGCTGTCTGGAATCGACAAATCTAATAAGCAAAGTTTTTTACAGTTTTCTTTTAATAATCCTTACGCATATATAAATTTAACATAATGACCCTTTATTTTTTTTTGCTTTTTTCTTAAAAAGATAAATCAATTCACAATTCGCTTTTATAATACTGTTAATCTTATTTTTTTTTATAAAAATAATTATAAAAACAATGATAAAAATAATGCAATAAACAATTATAAAAATAATGCAATAAACATGAATGAATTGCGTTATTTCTGAAAAAATAAGCAAAATTAACAATAATTAATATAAACTTAAGCAAAAATGAAACAAAGAGCACTTAGATTTTAATAATAAAAGGACTTTTTTAATTTCTGTAATGTTTTAGCCATTCAAAATAATTGTAAATGGACTGCTTGGCAGTTTTCCAAAAATAAAATTTGCTTATTTATGGACCGAAATTAATTAAAATTTACAGTTTCAAATAATTATCAGAAATTTAAGGCCGTTTGAAACATAATAAACTATTCCAAAATCAAGTTTTCAATGTGTTTTGGCAAAAAAAAAATCCGTTTTTTGATTTGACGCTACCTGATAGAATTTCGGTTTAATAATAAAAACGCAAAGAACAAAGAAAGACGAAAAATATAAACTAAACTTTTATCGAGCTGGATATATTAGGATTCTGTGTAAAATAAAAAAAAACAAGCTGAGCAGCAGCAAGCGTAAAATTGGCATTTGTTTAACTAAAAGTTTAGTCGAACAAAGTAAGCAATTTGAAAATTATTTTGAAATTATTTAATACATATTTAAATTTATTTTGAATAAGAAAATATACACATATTTTAATGATATTATTAAAAATTGCAAAAAAACAGCGAACAACCAAGCGGCGCCTTTGAATTCCCCAGACGGTAGTTGTAAATAGAAATGATATTAAAAAAAATACAGCAGGTGAGCGAGATGATTTGGTTTGATGTGGCCGCTTTATGTTTATTTTAAGCATGTCGCACGCTTTGCAAAAATAATATCAATAAAAACTACAAATTAAAAAAAAATAATTTTCAGAATATACTGCGCTCGATTGCTTCTGTTTTTATAAGCAACTAGGATTCTAACAAATGACTAAGTTACAGAAACTTTAATAAAAAATTTAGTTTAATTTTTTACGTCTTATTACGTTTTTTGTAAAACGGAGCGCTGGTTGTTTTTTCTAAGTTTTCAGGGCTTGGTCTGTATTAAAGTGAAACGTCTAACGGAGCAACTAACAAAAAAATTCCGAAGCTCATTAATTATCCGGCAAATTAGAAAAATAGTTTGTTCCGTTCTGATTTATTTTAAATATAATCAGTAATTGTGTACAAAAACTTTTTTTTGTAAGACAACTCAGAATTAATTTCAGATCAAAACTTCACAAACTTTTTTATTTAAGAAATGCGCAAGATATTCAATATACAAACTTAAACTTATTACGGTTAAAGTATATTCGCGAAGTTGTTTTTTGTTGAGGAGAGAGGGGAGAAAATTTACTGCAAATTATATGTTGACAAATCAATATTTCTATCGAAAAAGTCGCTTCACATCCCACTTGACATTGTCAACTTCCGGTCAGCTAAAACAATTTCGCGGGTGGTCTCTGTCCGTATAGTACTTTTTATGTAAGGCGGAAAGAGAGTTATTCAAGTTTTTATAGTAAACCTCAGCACAGCACGCGGTCATTTATAATTTTCATTCATAATTTTTACGACGGCGCAACATTTATTTTACTCTTCACAATACAGTTATAGGAAAAAGTTGCTAACATAAATAATACAAAAAAAATTTTAAAATTTGTTATTTTACGAAACTATTACGAAAACAGGATTATATAAATAAAAAAGCGAATTAACGACCAGAAAAAGTCAATAGTCTTACTCTTTAGTCGAAATTGTTCATGAAGTGATTTTGAAAAGCCAAGTGGCGTGGCGGGGCGTGCTGCGACGTGGCTGAGGGGGAGAATGGGGGATGGCGTGATTGGGAGCTTGGTGTTTTATGTTTGCTCCGGTACAGCCCCGCTCTCAACAGAGTATAATGATTTAAAGTTATCGCTTTTCTATGCTGGGAAGATCAAACGGGGCCGACAAAGGGCCGCGGCCGCTCAATGCGGCAGTAAATCACACGCAGTGCACTGCGCGCACACGAGACGCCTTCAATTATCTTAACGATAGTAAACGTAGTAAATTGCCCGACGCTCATTGGCCGACGCGGATTCATTGCGGCGACGCGCGCGTCTCCAAGTGGAGAATTTAAAAACTCCCAGTATTTTTTGATCCAACCTTTAAAATTCAAAAAAACAAAACAAAACAAGTTGTACAATCTAGCATTAATCTTTTTTGTCTGCTGAGAAGCGAACACGTGTGAAAAAGCATCTACCAGCTACTTGAACCATGGTCTAAATTCGGTTTATACAAAAATGATGTGGACTGATAAATTTTATTAAAAGGACATATTTCACTAACAAAAATGTTGATTTCCGCGATAATTTTATCAGTGTATATAGTTAACGTTAAACTCTACGTTAAAAGTTTTGTGTAACACCAAAAGTTTTGTGTAAATCTACCATACCGTTAAAGCTCATTTTCTCTAGTTAATAATAATTGTTATACAAATTACAGTGATGTTTCCCGAAGCTCCAACAGCTTTGGAGTAGAGTTACTATTCTCAAAGCCCCGGTGCAACCCCCTGCACTGAAAACACGAAGTATCTTAGTACTAATTTCCTGAATTTCAAAATACTTTGAATTTGGGAAAAACAAATTTTTTCCTAGTAATAATAGCTTTAAAACCTTCCATTGACGAACTGAAGAAAAGGTGAAAAGCAAGAGGTAAGAGGAAGCAGCTAAAAGCCAAAAAAAACTTTTACAAGTATAGAATCATGTAAAAGGCAAATAATGTAATTAAGGTATGCTTAGCTAGCTAACCTAAATTTTTTTTGTTTGCTATCTAAACTAAAACTACCTCAGGGGAATGCAAGTGGCAGAAAAAGCTTCTTCAAAGGTGGGTAAAGCCCGAGACATACTTCCTTCAAAATGTCCAAAAGACGAAACCAAAAATTCGAATTTCAATCATATAAGAGTGTTTTTTTTATTTTATATTCTTATAATTTTCGTGGTCAAAATGCCAAAAATCAGAAAAAAATACAAAAAACTTTTTTTAAATCACTCAATATCGTAATTTAAAGCCAGATAAAATTTTAAAAGAGGTAGATAAAAAGCTGTTTAGAAATAGGGTACCAAATCGGTGTAGATCACTACCCCGACAAAGCGACAAAGAAAGCGGCCATTTTCTACTTTGATTTGATACCTTTATCGTTAAGATTGATGCAGTATTTGTCGAAATATGGCGTTTCCCGTATAAAAAACCTCCGCTTTTTCGTTAAAAAAAAACAAACGACGGGAGCGATTTTATGAGGTTTGCCTAACCTTTTTTTCCTTCAATTCGTGTTTTTAGCGAAAAAAATTCAGGGTTTTTTTGTGGAAGAAGCACAACATATCGAGAAATACTGCTTAAATTAAACGATCAAGGTATCAAATTAAAGTACAAGGTAGCCGTTCTTTAAGCCGTACATTCAAAAAATTGGTCAAAAAAATTTAAAAAAAAACATTTTGCAAAACAATTTGTTTTACGACCGATTAATTTCATTTGAGTGTTCTACGAACAAAAAACAAAAGTTTTGATTTTACGTAATTTTTAAAATGTTTTAAAAAAATTCTTATTTCTAATTTATTTTTCGTCAAAATTTCTCGTTGATTGTGATTAAGAAAAAAACCACAATAAAACACATTCTCAGACACATGAACATGCCGACACACATCTCAACTATATTATACAATTGCGATATGGTTTTGGTTGATTAGTTTGGTGAAACCCATATTTTGTTGCAATTAGAAACCATACGAACGTAGTATAGTCGGTTTTCCATTGTTACGAAATGTCATATACCTCATTGGTTTTAGTGCCGATTTTTCAGTGAAATTATAAAATAAACAATCTATGCTGCTTTGTATTTCTTAGCGAAAACAAAAAGTTTTTTCGGCCCGTTCCTTTTTGTCGTTCTTCTTTTAAAAAAAATTTACTTAAATTATTATTATAGGCAAATAAAATCTAGCTGACATCGATAATTTTAGTATTGAATCGACTATTTAACCATAAAAACAATCAAAATTTTTAACGAAAGCTGTTTAATAATAAAGGTTAAAACACATATTTTAATAATTATTTATTAAATTACTTAATTTGGAGCCTAAATGCAAATTTTTTAAGGGCAAAAGTTGGTTAATTTTTGTATATTTTGTAAAAAGGTGAAATTAAAAAAATTCTGCGTTCTTATTTGTTTTCTTAAACGTCATAACCCAACAATGTTAATTGGTCCGCTCAGGTCTGCATTCTGATTTTCTTGGTCAGCCATATATAATTCAACTGTAAATAAAAAAAACTTTTGTACCTTTACACTTTAGAATTAGTACTAATGGTACGAGGGTTTTAGAGCCGCAGGCAGGAAACTTGGAGCCATCGGAAATTTTTGGAAACTTGGAGCCACGAACCAGCAATGGGGAGTTAGAGCTTTAAAAAAATGGTTTGAGCTTAAATTTAGGCTTCGGTTAGGCTTAGATAAACGTTTAGCGATTTTTACTTTCGGCTCCAAGTTCCCGACTGACGGCTCCAAATCACAATCTTCAACTTAGTTTTTTTGTTGTTTTTTTTATAGCCAATGGTAAACCAGACGTTTAAAAAGTATTGTAATATTTATTTTTGGGCATTATTTATCTATTATACATACAGTCGTCAAAATATATTGCAGTAAGTGATGTCAATTACCGTCAAGTTTACGATTGATTTGTTAGGGTTTAATGCGGAAAATATGTGTTGAGATTAATCATAGAACCTCGAAAACCACTTAAATTAATAATAGCAATATTATTAATTTTTTAGGTACTGTTCAGCTGCGGTTAGATTGTATTTATGGTGATGGTTGTAATGTAAATATTTTTGATATTATTGCTTATCTTATGGTTCACATCACATTTCCTTACTGAGTTACTAAAAACGTAAACTAAATACAAACCTTTCATAACATCTATGTATAATGATTTCATGAAAGTAGTGCCTCATCAACGTGTTAGACGCAAACAAATTATTCGGTCGTATAAACAGCGGTAAAATTACCGATGCACTATAGAAACATCTTCCAAAGAAATTCAAATATTATTATGCCAACTCGTGATAAACGTCAGCTTATTGAAAAGCAGCTAAATAATCATCAGCAGGGTCTTTGTGTTCGCCTATGTAAAAATCGACTGCATAATAATGACTCTCGACACCTTCTAGAGTTCTTTAGAGCGCGGCTGCAAGCATGAGTCGAATGTTTGTTTTTGTTCTTATTTTATTCCTTCTTATCCTTTGGACACTCATAAATCCTATTTGGGAACATCCGCGCTGATTTATTTATGGAATTGCCGTTGCCGGGTGTTAGCTTACGTTAGGAAAGGTGATGAACTATGAACTGAATTGCGTCTTAATTGCGCTTTTATATTTGCTACATTTTGATAAGGTAAAATTTTAGATAATAAAATTTTTTAGTGCGTATGACAAGAATACTGCGCAAGTGTGCATAATTGTAGTCTTTCAAATACAGTCTGAATTGTTCTGTGTACACATTTCTTCGTTTTATATTCATAAAAATATTACCTTATAAAATATGCACTAAAACGATAAAAATAGAAAATATGAGCTATATAAACACATAAAATTGAACGATAAAAATAGACAATATCACCCATTGCACCAATCTAAAAATAGACAATATAACCCATTGCACCAATCTAAAAATAGACAATATCGTAGACAGTATTATGACAAAAAAGATTTATTTTAGTAGCAGAAAAGAGAAATTTCGCGTTATTTTTAACGTTTTTAACGCAGGCGAAAAGTACGTCTGGCGTCGGAGTGTTAAGTGTGGGATACAATGGCTGAGCAAGGAGAGCAGTAAAAACGTAAAGTTTCCTATTTGCAGTCCTAACGTTTTTATCACCTACGTTTAACGCGTTTTTTCCACAAAAACCACAAAACGTTTGAAAAAGACACGTTCATTTTAATTTCAATAGTTTTTGATAATTTCAAAATTTCCAAATATAAAAAAAATGTTGCGTTGTTTCTTTGTCAAAAACAATCTTAAATAAGAAGAAATGCGGATTCTGCTTACTATTATTTTCTTTCTTCTGCAAAATCCTGGGCTTTAAATGAGCCCAAATTTTTATTTCATGATGCAGTTTAAAAAGGTGGCCAAAAAACGGTTAGTAATTGCAATGATAATAAGAATTAAAATTATAATAATTATATTTATAATAATATAAAAAGGAAAGTTTACATACGTTTTGTTCTTTGGTTGACAGGTCGGCTTTGGGCATAGGTTGTTTTTATATAATTTTACATATATTAAATGTATAGTAACTGATTTTAATTTGCCCAAACCTTTATTTCGGCCATGTCTGTTTGTTTGAAACATACATAAGTTATGATATATATTTTTTTTGCATTATTATATAACTTTTACTTTGTTCATGACATTGCTTTTTTAGAGCGAAAGCAATGCATGACATTTAACCGCAAAAATTATCTCAGTTACCTTACGTTAAAATTATTGACAAACCAAATAATAAACGCTAATATTTAACATAATTTTTTGCTAATTTAAAATATTGTTATATTTTGTTTTTCTTTCTTATTAACCCTTGGCATCAAAAAAAAAAAAAAAAACACACGTCAAGTTGTATGTTCTTAATAAAAACACAGCATAGCACATTATACTTTATCATTAGTAAAGATTTATTTAATCACTACTCTCCAGTGAGGATCTCGTTTTACCCAGGAGCACAGCAGATAAAAGGGTTATTTTTAAAAATATAGGTTTATATAAAGTTAATTTCAACTTTTAGATATGTGGATGTTGCTGCGGTGGGTACAGCAATAGCGCCCCTGCCCCAGGGATCCAGATCGCGGTGGTGGGCGGACCCGGCGGCGGGGGTGGGGCCGGCGGAGGGGGCGGAGGAGCGGGGGGTGGGGGCGGGGCCCCCGGGGGAGGAGGAATCCCGGGGGTGGGAAGGGAAGAGGGTGCGGCTTCTTCGGGCTCCGCCCCCGAGGTCAGAACTGTCGAAATGAATCAGTGGGGAATTTTCGTCGACGGAGAACAAGTAAAGAAAGTATATATAGTTCTTATCAAATTGATAGCTGTAATATTGACAATCTTCCTATGGTTAAAATCCTTCAGGCTGAAATTAAGGGCGTATCCGCTCGCCGTCAGAAAGAAACGTAGAATAAACGTGCGAGAATAATATTAATAAAAAAATTGGCAGGGATGATGTAACCAATTATTATTAAGTTGCGTCAGGTGTTTTTCTACACGTGATATTTTCTCGAAAAACGAGTGGTTATTTTACTACCCTGCTGTTTTCACCCTGATAGAATTCGGCTGTAGTGTATTTTTTTTTTTAACGGTTCAGTATAGCATTTTATTATTAATGCTGCTCATATACTTAAGTACGAAGCTTCAAAGCTTAATGCTTCGGAAATCCGGCCGTTAAAATGAAAAGATCTACGAAACTTTATTAACTTATTTTAGCTTTTGAATGTTTGAAAACCAATTTTAACGACTTTAATAAGTTTTGAAAACAATTTTGCTTAGAATATTTTTTAAAATATAAAATATAAAATTGTTTTTTAATTAATTCGGAAATTATAGCACGAAAATGGGGCGGGGTATTTTTGGAAAGAACAGGCGTTGCCGCAAATCTCCGAAAACCGGCGTAATTTAGAAAAATATCACTCCTTTAAATACATTGCAAAATAATAATAAATAAGTATACTTGTAGTTGTGCTTGTACGCAAATTTTTATAAAAGGCAGTAATTTTGCCGCTGGTAAGCTTTATATACTGAGTGCACACAAAACTTGCATCATTTTAATACAGTAGTATAATAGGTAAACTTGATAACTTATTCACTTTTTATTTATTAGTCGCTAAAGAATTTATGTGTAGTGCAATGCAAATTAAGAATAATCTATAATATGTTGCCAATTTTTATTTAAAGCTACATTCCGGTTTAAATATTTTCACGATACATTAATTTTCCAATATATATTTTTTCTATTCAGGTGACTGGTCAGAAACCATCATTCGCTAACCATAACATGGAAGCGTTACTGCTGGGAATGTTACTTCAAAAAGCTCAGAACAACAACGGTGGTGCTTCAGTGGTAAACTCAAATGCCAGCATTAATGGGGGTGTTCTAAGCCCTTTCAGTTCACTTGTTGACCGTGGCTCCAATTCAAATCCTTTAAGGTGTAACAATCTCAGTATAAATCAATAAAACTATGTAAAACCAAGTTTTAATGCAATTTTGATAATACCATATCTCTTTTGTTAGTTAATTTTTCGTTTTAAAAGTGCAAAAAACAGGCACCATAAAAGTCGCTAAAACTCCCTAAAGGTTTTCAAAAAGTTTTAAAGACAAAATAAAAAGCTTTCACATACGTTTTTTGGGAGGTTTCAGTCATTTAAAAAATTCATTTCATCAACACCGATCTAAATCAATGAATAATAATAGACAAAATGCACAACAATTGATAAATAAATAAAAATATAATTAACATCTATATTCTTATAACCAAACTATAATATGAATATTAGGAAAAAACGGATAAATAATAATTATAATTTTTGGTGCTTCCTACAATTTGTATAGAGGGTCACTTACCCTTACCCTAGAATACTCTCGCAATCAAACTTATTACTAAGAGAACTCCCGCAACAAAGATTTTCAAATCGTGACAAAATTTCTTTTTACATTAGGTTGTAAAAATTTTACTGCTAGACCTTTCCAATGATGACGATAATTGTTGTAATTTTTAAATGATAAACCTTTTGCTAAATAAAACCGTATACATTATGGGAAATTACGTCTTAAAACATTGATAGTACATTCAAGTAAGTACTGAACTACGCTAAAAGACATAAACATAAAGTAAAACAAAAATTTTGAAAAAGGCAAATTGTTTGCTGTTTGTTT
>JASAMX010020559.1:0-24548 GCA_030248175.1 Microlaimidae sp. YZB2_3 | reverse complement strand
ATTTGTTTAACGTATGTGACTTTAACGTAAGTGGGTAAAAACCTTTCCGAATGGGTATATAACTTTAATTTAACGTAAGTATCTATATTCTTAGTGCCGACAGTTTGTTTTAGGTATAAATGTTTTTATTATAGCAATTTTACCATCAAACCGTCGGCAGTTTTTAAAACTGTCGGCAGAACCGTCGGCAAAGATCACGATCGTGGACGACGGAATACAGGAAAGTCCATGGATTTTGATATTAATTAACTAATTTTGCCCTAACAACGGCAAATACTCACTCCGAGTTTCTGGAGAACCCTTTGCAATTGAGGTAGCATATGATCACGATCCGAAGCCACAAAAACGGATTTTGCCTTAAATTTTTTAACGGCATTCACAACCTAAAAGAAAAAAAAACACAAAAATAACCAGACAGCAAACACAAAATTTTCGTTTTTTGTTAAATATAGTAAAAGTACAATCATTACATAAATAAATCGAGACATTATTAATTTTTTTGTTGAAAGTTCATGAATAAAAACCTATAGTTTAACAAGTTTCGATTTTAGACTAATCAAAACAAGGCCAACATCAATTGACACTTCACACCAAGCGTTTAAAAATTAAAGGTTTTTTTTTGAAATTTACATCCAATAATAATAATATTTAAACAAATAAAAATTTAAAACACCATTACCTGTTTCACAATATCTTTTTTAGATGGCTTGCATAGATCCATACTCAATTGGCCGTGTTCATTGCGATATCCCAAACATTGTGGAGAGGCAAATAAATGGTTGCCAGAGTTACCCTCAGAAATTATATTACAAACATTGTTCTAAATCACAAAAAAATATAAATTTTTTAAAATATTACCACGATATTTTCTTCTTAACGTTTTTAGTATTGGGACCCCTCAAATTTTTGAGGAATGTCCGGGCTAACCCTAAATTTTAAGGGAGGCGTAGCCAGGGGGTTATGGGCATAGGTGGGCAGCCTTCCGGATTTTGGGGAGGGAGTATACCCGTCCCCCGGAATTTCGGGGGAGGGGGTGCCCCAAAAAATTTTTGGGGTATACCTCAAATACTCCATTTTTAGCGTTTTTAATACTGGGACCCCCCAAATTTAGGAGGGTGTCCGGCTCCGGGGTACCGCCAAATTTTAGGCGGGGTGTCGGCTATAATCGGGATTTTTGGGGGGTATAACCCCCAACCATACATGGGCAAGTTTGTCCGGAGTGCGGGGAGGGTTAAACTCCAAATTAGGGGTGAGGGTTAAAATCCGAGAAACGCAAAATACCCATATCGTTTTTTTCTAAAGTGCATTTTACCCATATCGTTTTTCGATTTTAAAGAAAAAAACACTAATTTTAGGTCAAAAAGCCCTTTTTATTGCATTTTTGAGCTTTTTATTGTTTAAAACATTTATTTACCTTAAAACCTAAGTTTGGAGGCAGTTAGAAGTCATTTTAAACACTTTTTTTTCATTTTTCCAAAAATTGGGGGGGGGGGGGTTACCTTTTCTCCCCCCTACTTCTGAGTGGGGGGGGGGTTAAACCCCCCTTCTCAGAATTCGAGGGGGTTGGTTAACCCCCCCCCACCCCCCCCCCCGTGCCCATGTATGCCCCAACCCCCCTGCCCAGGGACGTAGCCAGAGTTTCATTTTGGGTGGGGGGGGGGGGGGCGGATTGTAGTACAAAAAAAAATTTCGGGGGGACTCCCCCCCCCCCCCCCCGGAAATTGTGGGGGGAAGGGGGGGGCGGAGTCCCCCATAATTTTTAAAACCGTTAAAAAAGCAGGGATAAACGTAGATAAAGCTGTATAATACACTGTTTTTGGCCTAATAACCTATTATCTAATGTTTTTAGCGGTAAAAAACATGTTTTCTTAGTTAAAAATTACATAAGCACACATTGGCAGAGTCTGGATTTTACAAAAAAGGAATTTAGAGACGTTAGTTTCAGACCCCTTGGCTAAACCCACATTGTAAACCAAAGCACATGAGCAGCATCTCGGCTCCATGTTTTCTAGGGTACTTACCTATATGAAAAAAATCCGAGCCAATGCTATAGGCGGCAGGAAAATTTAGGAGGGGGAGGTACATAAATCAACCAATATGATTGTTTGTTTTGCTTTCTGTGTAGTACTTATTACTTATAAAAATTATTGTACTAACTTTGAAATAACATTAGCATCAGGCAACATAAATAACGAGATATATATGTATGTATACTATAGAAAGTGACCGCTGAGCGAAGCGAAGCGGAACAAATTTTTGGTTTTTGGGGGTCCATTGGGGTACTAAAATTATTTTAAAGTTCGGCGCCGAGCGATTAGCGAGGCGCTAGAAAATTTTGAATTTTTAGCCTCTGAAAACCCCCAAATTTTACTATCTGGCGACCATTTCGGGGGGGGGGGGGGGCGGGGCGGCCACCCCCCCGCCCAACCACTATCCTTATTTTTCCTCCTGTCCGACCGTTTCGGGGGGGGGGGGGGCGGCCGCCCCCCCGCCCCCCCTGGCTACGTCCCTGCCCCTGCCCACCTATGGTTATGGGGATTGTAACCTCCCTTTTTGGGCTGGCGGAGATAAAAAATTGGGGGTCGTAAGAGAACAATTTTTAAAAAATTTCTCCCGCTTCGCTCCGTTCAGCGCTCGACATTTATATCCTTTTTACAACGTTTAAGTGATGTTTCTAATGAATATCAATGATAATTTTTGAAAATTTTTTCGTGCTGTCGCAGGATTTTAAATGTTATACCTTTTTAAACCTAAAATTTTTCAAGTTTAATTTATAAAACAATGCAAATAACAGCAAAAAGAATCACTTAGCGCGAAGCGCAAAACTTTTTTACCCTTTTTAATGTCTTTTTACGGTATTTTAAAAATTTGGAGCACAGCCGCCCCCCCCCCTTTCGAAAAACTTCTATGGAATACAATCCCCCTTCCAAAATTCTGGCTACGTCCCTGGCGGGGGGGGGGTCCGTATAAAAACCCCATGGACAAATTCCCCATAGGGCAAAATCCCCATAAACGTTACAAAATCCCCATAAGGTGGTGTAAATTCCCCATAAATATAATGCGTTTGCAGTATTTCCTTAAAATTTTGACACTTGGAAAATACAACAAAACTTTATCATGATAAAGTTTAGCTTGATTTTTGGGCTTTGCTTAGGCTTAGGAAAAAATTAAAACATTTTTAATGCTTTTATGATTAAACTTAGTTTTTTAACACATTTTAGTTTGCAAACGCATTTCTGATTGTTATGGGGAATTTGCACTACTTTATGGGGAATTTGGCCATGGGGATTTTTCACTACTTTTATGGGGATTTTGCACGTCACCGGCGGGAAGAGGAGGGTTTCGGCAGTTTCGAGATTTTTAGGGAGGTATAACACCCAAACCATATCCCTTCTGCCCATCTATGAACACTAGTGATTTTTTCTATTGTATACGCGTCTAATTCTTTCTAAACGGAGTGCGCCCCTCCGGGGCTTAGAACGGGGGGGCAATTTCAAAACGGGGGGACACGGTTGGCAACTAAAACGTGGGGGGGCAATAAAAACGGGGGGGGCAAGCAGAGGGGGAAAAAACAAGAGAAAAAAAGGAGAAAGAAAGAACAGGAAAAGGGAAAAAAGGGACAAAAAAAGCGAAAATAAGGTAAAAATAGGTCTAAAATGGCTTAAAATGCATTGAAATAGGCTAAAAACTGCAAAAAATTCGCGATGATGGCGTCATCATAGGTCAAAAATGGCGTCGTATTTTTAGAGTACTTTTTTCATTTTTTGGCGGGCGGGGGCAAAAAAACGGGGGGGGCAAATCCTCCAATAAAACGGGGGGGGGGCATTTTCAGACCGTGCACAGGTCTGTATCTGCTTGCTCCTTGATTATACTTTTGAAAAAGTAAGAGCGAATATTTTTTAACGTTCATGTAAATTATTTTTAGCTTACTTCCCTGGTAAACAATCTTACCTAGTCAATACTGTTTTTAAACTACTTAAAAAAACTACGGTCAAAGAAGGGTTCGTTTCCAGGAAATAATAATACCCAATCAATATCGTTTCTAAGGTGAATCCCGATAAAAGGGCCTTCCGGAAGTGTGCGCCGAATGAACATATCCGCCTGGGCTTCGATTTTTACCGACCATTTCAGATATTTGTGAAGTCCGCGATTTTTCTCTGACACCGGGAACTCTGCAGGGGCTCCGGCGAACGCCAGGACTGGAAATTTCGAAGGCGGGTAACTAAAAGCCCGTAAATTCTACAATCTTTAGGGTAAAATGATATAATAACAAATAACTTATTTTTTTATTATGTTTTGAATCTGAAAGTTTAAGTTTAATTGTTTTAATTTTTTGTATTAATTCTATTCCACGTCAGGGTAAAAGAAAGCTTTAATTTAGAGCCAACAAAAATTATTGGTTGTTTTTCCGTTGTCTCTGTGTGTTACAATCAAACTAAAAAGAGTCTAAAGTTCATGGAAGATCAAACAGATCTTCATAGAAGAAAATATTATTTGACTTTGAATTTACGCAGTTATTCCTTTTTTAAGTTTTCATCGCTTAGTCTGAAACAAACAAACAAAACAAATTTTCATCGCTTAGTGTAATGGGTTGGTGGTTTGGATTGGTTATTTCTGCCTGCCCGTATACTAAATTTTCGAAATAATGTTATTATAAAACTATCCAGCAGTACTGTTGCAACAAGCTAACTTACCTGGTTTTTCTTTCTATTTTTTAACAAAATAATTAGGTATATCAAAAATATAAAAGGGCAGAATAAATCTAACCTTCAGTCTCAAAATTTCGGGGATTTTTTAATTTTAATTGTTTTAAGTTTTTTAAAATAATTATTTTACAAAATTTTGAGACCAGAACGTTTAATAAACATATTGGAATGCAGAATTTCTTTATCCCGCCTTTCACAAAATATTATATAAAAATGACATTTTTGTGACAAACAGAACCGAAACATTGTGTATAAAATTGAAACGTTTAGAATTCCCACTTTTTAACTAGAAAACAGCAATACCAAAAATTATAATGCTGTACTTACTTTGTTAAATTTCAAAATTTTACGTTTAATCCAAGAAGTCATCAATAATAAATAACCAAATGGCACGAATTCGCTGTTACTTTATAATAATAAATCCTTTATTCATTTACAAATTTACAGAGTAGAATACTTACATTTCATCCCATTTCTTTTTAGCTTCAGAAGAACTTTCGTGTGACAAACCGATGTGTCCGTAAAACTCCGATTCAACAAAATCTAAAGTAAGCGATTGGTTAGATAATTCGCTTTTGATCTTGATACCCGAATAAACTAAGATTTAAGTTTTATTCAAGTTTTTGACAAAAACTTTGACTTTTCAAAAACAAAGTAGGTTAATTTGTTAAAATAGAAAAAATTAAGCGGAAAAAATAAATTAAGCTAAAAGGTCCACAAAGCACAGTGCACGAAAGAATTGTCAATTTATAAAAGGCTGGACAAGACCAAAATTTTTTTGGACTCGACCCCAGTAGGGCTCGGTCCTACAACTCCGAAATCCGAGTCCGACGCTCTAACCACTCGGCTACTGCCCTGTCTGAGTTTTGTTTGTAAAAGCTAGTTTTAAACAAACGTTTTGAAATGTAATTTCTCGGCGTCAAATCAAAAAAAAAAAAAATTAAACGAAAATTTAGTCATTTGATAGGAATTAGTTTGTTCCCAACTTTTAACACAGCAGTTGTACCATAATTCCGAGCCAGTTTTTAATTTTTTAACGAAATCTCCACTATCACTTTTTTTAGTTTTTATTTCAAAAATTTTAGCAATAGAACGAAATTAAAAAACTTCAATAGTAGGGATTTCACATTTTGGTGTATCTAACTTGAGTTAAATTTTTATTACGTAATATTAATTCTGGTTCTGTTAAATTGAGATAAACTGTTTTAAAATGCCTTTTTTCAACGAAGCATATCTCGGCGTGGAATGGTCCACCAAAAATGTTAAGGATACTGAACTGACCGAAAAAAATACCCTTTCTTCCAATATATAGTTTGCTTCTGTCCGTCACGTATGACACGAGTTATACACAAAAACCGACAGGGTATTCTAACTATATCGTTTCACCTTAAAGTAATATGCCTTATTGTTTGCTTTGACCTTTCTTCTTTATCATAATAATTTAAAAACTTTTCCCCTAAAATTTTATCATAATTTTTTTTATTTTAATTAAATAATAATATTATTTATAAGATTATATAAGATATTATCTTCTTGAAGAACGCGAAAAATACGTTATTTGTTGTTACAGAGTTGTTACGTTATTTGAGACAGAGCGAGTATACAATACAAAAGTGGTCAAGACGCAATGTGTTTAAAAGGAAAAAAAGAGTCACAGTCACATGTATTTTGTCTCTCATTATTTGTCATAATATAACGAGCAACGGAATATTTTTATTTAAAATACCTCATACCCATAGATGTTTTTGGTCGGGTCCGCTAGGGAGGGGGGTTCACCGCCGGGTGGAAGGCCAAAATTTCTTAGGTGACCTTAAGGGGGTCGACCTTGGGTGCGAGATTTCAAATTTAGGGGGGAACAGGGGGTCTATTTTTTTAACAAATTTTTTTTAACTTAATAATTTAAGTGTTTTTGGGTCTAATATTGAACTTTATGTACTAAAACCGCCTATTTAGGCCTAAAAAGTGTATTTAAACACTGTTTTAACTAAAAAACCGTGTTTTTGACAGTAAATAAAAAAATATACTTTCAAATTGGTCGGAAGGGGGAAGGGGGGCCTGGATTTTTTCTAGGGGGGGGGGTCTAAAATTTTGGCTCTAAGGGGAGGTGGACCCCTCTGTTTTCCCCCAAAAAAACATCTATGCTCATACCAATATTAAAATGATCCCAAAACGGTCCGAAGGGATTTCCGTCTTTGGCGTTGCAGTCTGGTTTTGCACTGTTTCCACCCATTCTTGGTGACCAACAAAAAGCTAGAAAAAAACTATAAAAATAAATTATAGTTTTTTTTCCTTAAAAAACTAAAATTTTAATGAATTTTTGACTTTTAAGTGAATCAAAAAGTGTTTTTGCAGCTACTAAAAAGTTCATAATCAAAATATTTTAAAAAGTAGCTACCAAGTCTTGACACATTAAAGTTAATTTTTGAGTTTACGAATTTAAAAAATAATATGTTCGAGTTATAATTATTATAATGTAAATTAGTTTTGTTTACGAAAAGAAAAGTGATACATTTTCGTTTTCCTTTAGGCCATATTTCTGAGGCCAATTCTTTCATGAAAGACTCCATGGTAATAACCCGATGATATTTTAAGAGATGTTCCACTTTAAAATAATGGTCAAAAGCAACAGATACCTAAAATAAAACCATTTTTTACATTTTTATCTTTTAAAAAATTTAACAAATTTTTTTGACGTGAATATTTTAAACGATGTTTTAAATGCAAACTATTTTGGCAAATTTTAAATAAGACTTTTATCTTAACAGGTTTCAAAGGTTTTTTTATAAGTTTTAAAACGCTTAGTTTTACGCAAATTATTTTATGGGACCATTTTTTGCAGTTTCTTGTTACAACGTAAAAGTTTTTGAGGGATGACTCCTCTTTCGTACTGGAGGGAGTAATGGGAACTGATTCCCCGTTTTCCCCATTTCACACAAAAAAACTCAGTAAACGACTTAAACCCCACCCCGCCCGCCCCCTTAATTCCACGTGGGGGGGAATTTCTTGTACCCTGATTTTTAAAACTATAAAAATGACTTTAAAGCACTTCTAAAATTTTGAGCGTTTTTAGCGAGAAAAAAACTTAAAAATGGAATAAAATAGCTTTTTGGCCTAAATTTAGTTATTTTACGTATGATTCGGCGACAACCTCATTGATAAAAATAAAAAAAAAACACATTTACTGAAAGACTAACCTATACAATGATAAGTGTTTATTACAATTTTTCATAATATGCATAACTTATATTTTTCAATATGATAAATTTTCGAACGAACCCCTCGTGAAACTGGCGATAAAAATCGCTTAGATTTTTTCCTTTCGTATATTATTATTTTTTATAAAGCCTATAGTGTCGCCAGAGATTTGTTATGGGGCAAATTAGAACGTATAAAACTAGAAACAAAAAGGATAAAACTTTTATTCCGGATATCATATTGTAGAGCTTTCGAGAAATGCATTTCCCATCTTCCGTACAGTAAAAATTCTATAACACAAACTCTTGAGATTTTTAAAATACAATAATAGTTACGAAAACTTCGATAAAACTATCATAGAAATTATATAAAAATACAAAATAGCAAAATATTAAAAAAGATTAAAAAACATAGAAAATATGTTAAAAACAGAACAATATAACAAATGGATGTTTAATATGCCATATAAAAATAGAATAGACCTGCGCCGGTTCGCTAAAATGCCCCCCCCCCCGTTTTATTTGGATTGCCCCCCCCCCCCCCCCCCCCCCCCGCCAAAAAATGAAAAAGTACCCTAAAATATGACGCCATTTTTGACCTATGATGACGCCATCATCGCGAATTTTTTGCAGTTTTTAGCCTATTTCAATGTATTTTGAGCTATTTAGACCTATTTTTACCTTATTTCCGCTTTTTTTCGTCCCTTTTTTCCCTTCTTTTTTTCTTTTTTCTATCCTTTTTTTCTCTTTTTTTCTTTCCCCCTGCTCGCCCCCCCGTTCAATTCCGCCCCCCCCCCGTTTCAAAAAAGTTGCCCCCCGTGCCCCCCCCCCCCCCGTTTTCCGGAATCGCCCCCCTTCGTTTTAACCCCGGGGGGGGGGGCACACAGGTCTGGGTATATAATGGCGAAACGATTGATACAGATTTTTTCTTAACAGTAAAATAAAATTTAACACTGGCCTGACCTTGAAACGTTTATTTAGTAACTTTTTAATGCAAGAGTCAAGAAAACTATAAGGATAACCATTTTTTGATAAAAAAGTTTTAAAAACTCGTAAATCAGCATTAAGTATGAGATAGAAGCTTCATGAAACATAGGATCTGTGTAAAAGCAAAAATATGAAACCAAATTTTAAGGACATCGGGATAAAACTTTAAAACCAATATGTCAAAAAAGGTAAAACGCCATGTGATTCGCTTTCGTACGTAAATTCTGTTGAAGAGTGCCTTGAAAATATCTAATATCACAGCACACTTCAATAGAATTTACGTACGAAAGTGAATCAAGAGTAGTTTTTATGTCGCTTAGTTCTTCTTCCCGTTCAAACACCGAGTACCTAATTGTTTAAAATCAGGTGTGGTTTACAAATATCACCAGTGTACCGGATGTGATTCCGTGCACATTGGACAAACTGTCCGCCACTTTTCAACACGGGTTTCAGACCATATAGGGATCTCGGCAAGAACCGGGCCTAGTGTGCAAAGCAAAGAATGGGCTGTTCATGACCATTTAATGTCTTGTCAGTGTGTAAAAGACGCGTCTTTACACAATAATTTTCGTTTTGTAACTTAAAATAAAAGAGTGATTATGTATAAAAGAAGATAAACCTGTTTTAAACAAGGCTACTTCGAGCGTCCAATTGTTTTGTTTTTAACATATTTTCTATGTTTTTTGATGTTTTTTTTTATATTTTACTATTTTGTATTCTTATGTAATTTTTGTGATAGTTTTATCTGACTTCTCGTAACTATTATTGCAGACCTGTGCACTGCCCCCACCCCGGGGTTAAAACGTGGGGGGCAATTCCAAAATGGAGAATGGGGGGGCACGGGGGGCAACTTTTTTGAAACGAGAGGGGCAATAAAAGGGGGGGACAAGCAGGGGGGAAAGAAAAAAAAGAGAAAAAAAGGAGAAAAAAAGAAGGGAAAAGAGAAAAAAGGGAAAAAAAAGCGAAAATAAGGTAAAAATAGGTCTAAAATGGCTTAAAATACATTGAAATAGGCTAAAAACTGCAAAAAGTTCGCGATGATGGCGTCATCATAGGTCAAAAATGGCGTCATAATTTTAGGGTACTTTTTCATTTTTTGGCGGGTGGGAGGGGGGGGCAATAAAACGGGGGGGGGGGGGGGCAAATCCTCCAGTAAAACGGGGGGGGCATTTCCAGACTGTGCACAGATCTAATTATTGTATTTATACAGACATGTGCACTGCCCCCCTGTCCCCCCGGGGTTAAAACGGGGGGGGCAATTCCAAAACGATGGGGGGGGCACGGGGGCAACTTTTTTGAAACGGGGGGGGGGGGGCAATAAAACAGGGGGGAAGGCAAGGAGGGGGGAAAAGAAAAAAAGGTAAAAAAAGGAGAAAAAAAGAAGGAAAAGAAAGGAAAAAAGGAAAAAAAGGGACAAACAAAGCGAACATAAGGTAAAAATAGGTCTAAAATGGTTTAAAATGCATTAAAATAGGCTAAAAACTGCAAAAATTTCGCGATGATGGCGTCATTATAGGTCAAAAATGGCGCCATAATTTTAGGGTACTTTTTCATTTTTTGGCGGGGGGGGGGGCAATAAAACGGGAAGGGGGGGGGGGCAAATCCTCCAAATAAAACGGGGGGGGGGCATTTTCAGACCGTGCACAGGTCTGTTTATATTATCTCAAAATTTTTGTGTTTTAGAATTTCTACTGTACGGAAGATGACAAATGCATTATTGTCGAAAGCTATAAAATATTAGACCTGTGCACGGTCTGAGAACCCCCCCCCCCCCCCGCTTTATTTGCAGGATTCCCCCCCCCCGCCTAAAAATTAAAAAGTACCCAAAAATTAGGGCGCCATTTTTAACCAAAAATGACGCCACATTGCGAAATTTTAGCAGTTTTTAGCATATTTGAATGCATTTTAAGCCATTTTAGACCTATTTTCCTTATTTTCCCTTTTTTTTTGTCCATATTCCCCCTTTCTTTTCTTTTTTTCACCTGCTTGCCCCCCGTTTTATTGCCCCCCGTTTCGAAAAATTTGCCCTCCCCCGTTTAGGAATAACCCCCCAATAAAACCCCGGGGGACAGTGCACAGGTCTGAAATACAATATCCAGAATAAAAGTTTTATCCTTTGTGTTTAGCCTATTGTGTGTGTGACTCATTTTAAATTTAAAACAGGATACTATTAACTACAGAATGAGTCACAGTAAAATGTATTTCATAATGACTGTGGCTCATTTTGCCGTAGTAGCGACAATATCGTCCTTACCGCAACACAACGGGTCACAATCGTCGTTAACGTAAAATAGTCGCGACTGCGTGACTCTTTTTATCCTTTTAACACACAAATAATATATTATAAACGTGCTGAGCAGAGTCACATTGACTTTATACTAATTTGCGACTTTTTGTGTCGCAGTAACGAACGACCGACCATATCATCCTTACTACGGCAAAATGAGCCACAGTCATTATAAAATACACGTTTCTGTGACTCATTTTTTAGTTAGAAAAGTGCTGTTTGAAAGTTAAAATGAGTCTCAGGCGACTATATTTTATACATAATGTGGCTCATTTTGCCGTAGTAAGGACGATATATAGTTTTACCGCCTTTGGTCCGGCCGGCGTGCTGTGCTTTTTTTTGGAAAGTGCTGTTTGAAGTAAAATGAGTCCGGCGACGACTATTATTTTTATCGTAATGTGGCTCATTTTGGCGTAGTACCGACCATATATAGTTTTACCGCCTTCGGTTGTGCATAGTCGTATTCCACCCACGGAGGCAAAATGAGCGTGCGATCGAGAGCTTTAGAGAATGCCAAAACACCGAGGAAGTGATCCGCTTGGTTTCCAAATCGCCCTAATAAACGTACCATCGTTACTCTGACACAATCAGACCTGTGCTCGGCCCCCACTTCCCTCCTGGGGTTTTATTGGGGGGGGGCAATTCCAAAACGGGGGGGGGGGCAGGGGGGCAACTTTTTTTAAAACGAAGGGGTAAGCAGGGAGAAAGAAAAAAAGAAAAAAAAAGAAGAAAAAAAGAGACAAAAAGAAGGGAAAAGAGAAAAAGGGGACAAAAAAAACGAAAACATGGTAAAAATAGGTTTAAAATGGCCTAAAATTAATTAAAATAGGCTAAAAACTGTAAAAAATTCACGATGATGGCGTCATCATAGGTCAAAAATGGCGTCATAATTTTAGGGTACTTTTTCATTTTTGTGCGGGGGGGCAATAAAACGGGGAGGGAAATCCTCCAATAAAGCGGGGGGGGCATTTCCACACCGTGCACAGGTCTGCACAATGAGTCAGAAGTGTCATAAAATACTCATAACTCAACTGTGACTGGTTTTATCTCTTAAAATACAAACAATATAAACAAAATGAGTCACAGTCACTTGTATTTCAATAACGACAGTGGCTCATTTTGCCGTAGTAACGACGGCATACAATATAGCGAATATATAATTACACGATTTTAATTTGTCAAGTTAAATACATCAGCCTTAGGCAGGAGAATTGAAATTAGGGAACGAAATTAACAAAAACACTTTCTTTCAATATTTAAATGTAAAGCACAATGTGTGAGACAGGGTAGGGATGATATTTATAAATGAACGTGGTCACCCGCATAGATGTTTTTGGTCAGGTCCGCGGGGGGGAGGGGATTCCACTCCCGGGTGGAAGGCAGTGGCGTTCCCAAGGGGGCGGGAGGTGGGGGGGCGCCCCCTGCCCTGCCCCTAGAAATCGGGCGAAGCGGGTTTTTTTCTTAAGGAAGGGGGGACCCTTACGTTTTTTTGAATTTTGGGAGAGAAAGATTTTTTGCTTTAATATTGAAACAGAAATTTTCCTGATGCCTTCCAAAAGCATATCAATAGTAAAAAAAAACATTTTCCCCGCTTCGCGGAAAGGTAACTTTATTGCGGGTGTATATGAAATTTTAAGAGTGGACTCTTCGCAAAAAGTTTATTTACTACTGGGCTAATTTTTAAGAATAGAATTATAACCTCACATTTAAGGGGGAAGAAGTATCGAAAGTTTGCCTGGAGATTTTTCTGTAAAAACAGTCTATTTGTAATTTCCACGTTCTTTTCTAAAATGCCTATCATTTTTTGTAAAAATTTAAATAAAACGTACCCATACAAGGACAGTAAACTATGTATCCCCTAGGATCAATTGATAATGCGCTTCCATAAATGCATCGTGTCAAGAGAAAAATAGTGCACACCACCAAAACCCACAACCTAGCTACCGCTTCAACCATTATTAAGACAGAAAGTCACATCACAGGCAGCACCTATAAACGTGGACCGGGAAGCTAGGGCATACATTGGCACGCGGGGCGGGTTGAGGGGGGTTAAACCCCCCCAAATTCTGAGCAGGGGTTTAACACCCCACCCCCTCAGTGGGGGGGGAAGTTAACCCACCCCCCAATTTTGGAAAAACGAAGAAAAAAATGTGTTTAAAATGACTTGTAATTACCTCCAAATTTAATTTTTAAGGTCAAAATGAATTTTTTAAGCAATAAAACGCTCAAACATGCAATAAAAAGGGCTTTTTGACTTTAAATTAGCGGTTTTTACCTATTTTTCCTTCAAAATCGAAAAACGATATGGGTAAAATGCACTCAAGAAAAAACGATATGGGTATTTTGCGTTTCTCAGATTTTAACCCCCCCTAATTTGGGGTTTAACCCCACCCCCGCCACTCCGGACCAACTTGTCCATGTATGAGCTAGGCGAATGTCCTTTAAAAGGTAGAAGGGGGTCGGTATTTCCCCTAGCTTTCTGGACCTGCGGTAGACCAGCTAGCAATCTTAACGGGCTTAACAGATTTGTTTGCTTATGAATTTACATAATCATGTAGACACTTAGTTTATCAGTAAGTTATCAGTGAAACAAAACACTAAATTTAAAGCATTCTGCGTGAATTTTAAAATAATTTAACTTTGTTCGCAACATAATATTTTTTTAGTTTGTACACACCGTAAAGTACCTCGACAAATCTTTTTTTAAAACGAATGCAATTTAAAAAAATAATTATTGTTAAGATTTAAGATTTTCCTGCGGGGCATTTTCCGGTAACATGAGCTTTGCCTCGGTATAATGTACCTTTTTAAAAGAAACCAGAAAAAAAGTAATTAATATGTAACTATTGTGTTTTTGGTATTAGATTAATTCGTATGTTAAAAATATAAGCTTTTTCATGCTGGTAAAATAGTGGTCTTATCATTATCGCAAAAAAGTTTGCACAATCTACTATGCTTCGTTTGGCATATCATTTTTATTTTATTCCTAGTTAGGTATTTAAGTTTTGTTTTATTAATAATCAGCTCACTTAAACATTTCAATTAAGTGTTAATAAAAAACTATTTAAAAACTATTTAAATAAAATTTTAAACTATTTAAATTTAAATCATTAGATTTTGTTTGTACATGGTGGTATCATTTGATATTAATACAATTTTTTTATTCTATCGTTGTTGATCAAAAGGTATATAAAAAGTTTATTAATTAATTAATATCGATTAAATACAACATTAAACACCGGAAGACACACAACAAAAGTGCACATATCACTTTAAAATTAAAAACAGTAGGGTATCTGACTAAATTTCGGCCACCAATTTAGGGGGTTAAAAAATTGGTTTATTTTTAGAACACAAAAGAACTAGCACAAAAGTAACTGGATTAATGTTGAAGAAAAGGTTTTTGCAAAATTTTTTTTATTTTTGTTATTTTGCATTATCAATATTTTTATACAAAAAGTGAATTTTTTTTTATATTTTCTTCAAAATCACTTTGCAACGCGTTTAACTAACTGCGCATTTTAAGATTCCGTTAATTTCGGCCACCTTAAAAGTTAGGTAAAAGAACCTGCCGCTTTTTATTGTTTTTAAATATCATCGAACTACCGTATTTATAAAGACTTTTTTTCCTCGTTGGAGTTTTTTTGACATTTTTTAAGCCAAAAATAAAAATTTTACAAAAAATATAGGTTATTAAAACATGTTTTTTAAGGTTTTGACATAATTATTTAAAGTCTTGCTAATAACTATTAAAGTTTGAAAATGAAAAAAATTAAGCTATATGTACCAAGAACAATACCTAAGGATAAGATTGCAGTTTTAAAAATTTTTATTGTTTAATTTGGCAATAGTTATAGCCAGTTTTTTTTAGGTGGCCGAAGTTAATAGCTCGCGCCTTAATTTCGGCCACTATAATAAAAACAAAACTTTAAACCTCCACTGATCTTTAAGTGTAACAGAAATTTTTTAATTTTGAACTGGAATAACAAAAATAGTTATCGTTTGATTTTTAGAACAAATTTTGGGTCGATTGGAAAAACCAGAAAAAATTTATCCAAAAAAATTAAAAAAGTGGCCGAAATTAAGTCAGTTACCCTACATACTTAAAATAAACAAGCCAATCCGACCGTTATAAAATCTAATAACCAATTTTGCACAAAATCAGTCCATGTTTGAGACAAACAGATGCATCAAGGGCATGGTTTCACAAAAAATTCCAGCCCATATTTTACATTTTTAACAAAGAAAACAACAGCCTATATTTTCTATAGGACTGGGTCTTCTTGGCGCGTTTTATATGGACGATTTTATATTATTAGTGTTTACTGCTAGATTTTTAAATCCTACAATTTATTCTTTGAAAACCAATGTGGTTTCCTCTTCTTTTGTACTAATACATTTTGACCAAAAAAAAATAATTAATTTCTGATTTTAAATTTGGCTTTAAATTAAGTTATCCCAATGTCATAACGTCTATGTTTGCGACGTGACAGTCAAAACGTGCAAAACAAGTTTTTAATACATCAATTACATCTGTATGATACTAAATTTCGTTTTTAATAATTAATACCAACTGTGTCTTGTGTTATCCTAAAAATACTTTGTTGCAGAGTTTTAGTGGCATAGGTGGACGGGGAAAAGAAGGATTAATTTTCTTGAGCTCGTACGTCAAATCGTCGTTACTACGGCAAAATGAGCCAGTGTCATTATAAAATACACATGACTGTAACTCATTCTGTAGTTAATATGGTCCTGTTTTAAATTTAAAAGGAGTCACAGGCACACATATTTTATACGAATTGTGGTTTATTTTGCCGTAGTAACGACGAAATACAAATCGCTTTCGCGATACGCAATAGCTGTAGGCCTGGTTCACACCAAAGCATACATGGGCAAGTTGGTCCGGAGTGTGGGGGGGTTAAACCTCAAATTAGGGGGGTTAAACCCCAAATTAGGGGGGGGTTAAAATTCGAGAAACGCAAAATACCCATATCGTTTTTTTCTGGAGTGCATTTTACCCATATCGTTTTTCGATTATGAAGGAAAAATAGGTAAAAAACGCTACTTTTAGGTTAAAAAGCCTTTTTTATTGCATTTTTTAGCCTTTTATTGCGTAAAACATTCATTTTCACCTCAAAACTTAAGTTTGGAGGCAGTTAGAAGAAGTTATTTTAAAGACATTTTTTTTCTTCATTTTTTTGAAATTGGAGGTTAACCTTTTCTCTCCTTCTCCCCCACTTCTGAGTGGGGGTTAAACCCCCCTTCTCAGAATTTGGGGGGGGGGAGGATTAACCCCCCGTGCCCATGGATGCTTCCACCTTCTGCCCAAGGAGGTCCGATATCTGAATAATAATACATTTTATTGAACAAAATAAGGTGTTTTGGTATATAAATGGTGCAAAATACTGGTTGGTGCAAGAATTCAAAACTTTAGTGAAAATTCTATAATAAAAATAATACCTAAAATTTTCTCGAGGGGGGAGGGACGTCAGATTTAAAATTCTAAAAGGGGCTTAGGGTAAAAAAAAAATTGAAAATTGTAGGAAAAAGTGGATGCTAGATTTTTTAACGCGGGCCCCAAAAGTTCCAAGCTAGGGGTAGAAAGCATCCCCCTCCCCCTACCATTTTTATCTATAACAATACAGCTCATGGCTATGAAACCATAACTACACGTAATAACAAGGTCGCATGAACAATATAAAATTACAAATACAGTAAAATTTGTCTTTAGAGCTTTAGTACACTAATATAATTTTAGTTTTTTAGCTTTAGTACGTTAACATTTATTTTTATTAAAACTGCTAAAAGTTTACCTATTTTTTTTTCTCACCTTGCTTTCTCGTCTTAAAATAACTCTTCTAGGGAAACAACATGCTTCGTTGTAAACTAAACAATTTCTCTCAACTCAAACACTATACATAAAATTTTCACACTATACACACCAATTAATAATAAATATTTTAGAACACGACAATAAATAAATAAAATAAAAGCTTGACACGTTATAAATGAGCAGTTCATTTAATAAATAACAATATTTTGGAAAAAAAACAATATAAACAATGAGATCCATTACACAGCGTGGCCTCCGAGCACTGTGTTATAATTTTAAAACAGATGGTAATATTTATTCAGCCATATTAAAAATGCCTAATTATGTTCTAATTTTGATATAGCAATGTAACTACGTTTGTATGATAAATAACAAGTTGTACACTCACTGGCACAAGTTTAGATTAGAATAAGAAACTTTTTTTTACTTTACGAAACATTTACTGATCATTAAGTTGTTATACCATTTTGTTTTAACCCAGACAAAAACTACTATGGATATTACAAAATATCACCCTTTTAGAAATTTATAAAAATTAAAAGAAACCTTATTCTATTATATTTTAAAAAATTCCTCGCTGCGAAATTTTAAAACGAATTTTATTTTTTAATGGCATGCAAATGCAAACTCTTAATTGCATACCGATTTTTTGGGTTATAACCGAAAAAACTCTTTCAATTCCCCCACTCCAGAATGGGAAAAGGGTGTTTGTTCGTTAAGTTTTTTCAAGGACTTTGGGAAATCAACTCCCCCATTCCCATGTATGCTAAATATAAACACGCAAAGTACAGAAATTAAACCCCCGAACACTATAATACTGTATTTTTTAAGTTTAATCAGATATGCAGTATAAAACTATGCACAACTTGACAAGTAATTTAGAAAATGTTTTCAATTTGGCAAGGGAAAAAACTAATACAAAATATCGATTATTCCCGCGAAGTGGAAAATTTATTTTTAAAATTTTTTAACTAATCTTTAAACAAAAAAATTTTCTTTCCGAAAATGTCAAATAAAAACACGAAGGGGTTCCACCTTAAGGTAGGGGGGTTTTTTTTTTTTTTTTTTTTTTTTTTTTTTTTTTTTTTTTTTTTTTTTTTTTTTTTTAATACCACAGTCACCACCACCACAGAGTTTGATGGCCGATCTTTCCTAATTAGTTTTTACTAAAGTGGTTTGACGTTTGACCTGCTGATTAAATTTTTGACATTCATTTTTCTCTAAAAAATTGTGGTGATCGTCCACAATAATCACCACAAAATGACACCAATAAAATACCTGTCAAAAATACAATACATAAATAAAATTCATTACCAAAAATATTCTATTTTTTTATTTCTGATTAAGCGTATCTTGAATAACGAGCACTTTTTTAATAAAAAAAAAGCTAAAAATTTAATATAAAATAATTTAGCAGCGAAGTTAGCAGCGAAATTGTTTTCCCTTCGATAAGAACCACACAAAGAAAGCTAATTTTTTGTTTGTTTATTATCAAAATAAAAAAAAATGATTAGATAGAACTGTACTTTTTCAGCCGTTTTAAATTAAATTTACACAAATAATAGGTCACAAGTTCACAAAGCAAAACACAACAAATATAAAAAATAGACAATACTTTTTTTTTTAATCTATGAATTTATTAAAAATCAAAAAACAAGGGATGTAACGCTCATAAAAAAATAGCCTCCTGAATTTTGAGTTTATACCGTAAAAAAATTTTGATCTCCGTAGGCAACAAAAAATATTTTGCGGAGAAGCTTCTCCATATTAATATTTAGTTTAAAGTATGTTTTGTACTTGACCCTCTAAAAGTATTTTATATTCAGTAGTTTCTGGTATATACGTTTTTGATAATGGGAAACTAAAACTATCTATGGTTCTGCCCATAGGTGCTTTTGGTCGGGTCCGCTAGGGGGGGTCCACCCCCGGGTGGAAGGCCAAAATTTTTTCGGGGGGGTCCAGGGGGGTCCGGCCCCCCTGGCTTTTTAGGGGGGTCAACCCCGGGTGCGAGATTTCAAATTTAGGGGGGGGGTCAGGGGGGGTCCAATTTTTTAGCAGAATTTTTTTAACTCAATAATTTAAGTGTTTTTAGGTCTAATATTGAATTTTATGTATCAAAACAGCCTATTTAGGCCTAAAAAGTGTATTTAAACACTGTTTTTAACTAAAAAACCGTGTTTTTGACAGTAAATAAAAAATTATACTTCCAAATTGGTCGGGAGGGGGGGGAGGGGTCAGCCTCGCTAGTGGGGGTCAGGCCGGACCGCTCTCGAGCTTTGGGGGGGGAGGGGGGGCCCCCCTGAATTTTTTCTAGGGGGGGGGGTCCAAAATTTTGGCTCTAGGGGGGGGGGTGCACCCCTCTGTCCTCCCCCCAAAAACACCTATGTCTGCCCTCCTCCTTTTTTCCTCAAACCAAAGATAAAAAGGTTTCAATCCTCTTCACAGATCTGTTTTCATTTTCATTCAAAACATCAAAAGTGGCATCATTTGTATAATTAGTGTGGCGTGTGGGTATATCGAAATACATCATATAACACAAGATATATAAACAATTGTGATTTTTATCACTTCCAATATGCAACTGCCTTTACTCTCATTCCAATTAAACCAAGGAACAATGTTGACTGCAGACTGAAACCGCAAAATTCTTTGGCACAGTCCAAGTTTTCAAAAAAAAAACCAACAAAACAAACGTCCTTTCTCGTTTCTCCAAAACCCATTCTGGAATGTTCATTAGATAAAGCTGAGTAATATACCACAATTTTTATTTAGCACAATTTCATGAAAAGAGTACAGTAGACAGTACCACAAAGTTTCTGTCGAATTTTAAAGAGATGAAATACACACCCCAAAGATCAGCACAGCTGATTTCCAAAATGTCATAGCACGAAGAACAACAGAACGACGACCGCCAAAATTACAGCCAAAATTCCGATTACGTAACATTGCCGCTTGTCTAAAATTAACAAAATAATACCTAATAAGGCAAATTAATTAGTATCATGTCATGGGAGAGGGGATAACAAAAGGTTGAAATCTTGAAATGTAAGAACCTCCTATTTACCATTAATTAAAAAAATAACACACAAAAATAATTCCGCAGTGGACTAGTACTGTGAATTTAAATACTTATTTATGGAAAGGTCTTTGAGTTAAAAATGAAAACCTATTTATATAATTAAGTACATCAAGATTTTGTTGTGCAATTTTTAAATAAAGAAAAAATTATCAGTTTTAGGTTAGAAGAACCTTGCTTGGTGGATTTCATAGGTGGTATACCCGACCCCCAAAACTGGGCGGGGGAGGGTTGTCCCAAATTTTTTTGGGAATACCTCTAATATTCTATTTTTTATTACTGGGATTTCCCAAATGTTAGGGGTGGTGGTGTCCGGGGTACCCCCAAATTTTAGAGAAGCGTCGGCAGTAATTGGGATTTTTGGGAGGTATAACCCCCCTTGCCCATCTATGGTGGATTTCAAGCCTTTATATTTATGATACTTCAATAATTATAGAGTGAGTTACTAATAAATAATTTACCGTTTGACATGTGAGTTACTTTTGCCAATTTTTTCATCACATTGTCTAATTTTGAATCTGTCCTGTCCATATCCTGGCCTAGGTCGTCAAGCATCCTAAAAAAAGAGTTAATCAAAAACTACACACAAAATAAACTTAAATTGTCGAACAAAATAAAGTCCTTCACATTTAATTAACGTTTGTACGATTTAGGGTTATTAACACAACTATAGGTAGACAGCCTTTTGGATCTCGGGTAGGGGGGTATAACCGGACCTAGAAAGGGGAGTTCCAATAAAAATTTTGGGGTATACCCCTGTGGCGTAGCCAGGATTTCATTGGGGGGGGGGCGGTCTGGGGGGGGGCGGTCTGGGGGGGGGCGGTCTGGGGGGGGCGGTCTGGGGGGGGGCGGTCTGGGGGGGGAGTGAAAAATTGGCGCAGAAGCGGCGCGAAGCGCCGTCGGCTAGCCGCTTGGCGGCGCCAGCCGACGCGAAGCGTCGGCCGTGGGGTCTAGTATGTGTCTCCCAGCCGCCGGAGGCAAATTTTTTAAAATATTTACTAAAAACTGCTTAAAAAATCGTTCCCTGGTATCGTTTGAACATACATTTTAATTTTGTTTTTTACCTAATTTCTATGCAATTTCGTCTGATCTTCAAAATTAATCTGGCGATGAAATTGTTTATAACAAAACTATTATATCTATTGCCTAATTCATGTCTTTAAATTTTAAGCATTAGTATGGTAAAAGTCATAATAACAAAAAAATATTATTGATAAATAATATATATATATATATACAGGGCCGTAGCCAGGGGGGATTGGGGGGATAAATCCCCCCTCAAATTCTGGGAAGGCAAAAAATTTTGTAAGGGTCCCTCCCCCCTTTGGTTTTTTAAAAAAATAGAAAAAAAATTTTGTTCTTTCAAATCACTCTGTAATGTATTAAAGCTATCTAAAATGCATTACTTCAAGTGATTTAGGTTCATGAAAGCTCTTATTTATAAAAAATGACTTATTTATAATTCAAAACATTAGTTCAGTGGGTTTAAACATATTGTATTTTTGTTTTGTGTGAAAATATTTGCATAAAAGCGGCAGTATCAAAGAGCAGGAAGTCACGATTCAACCACTTTTTTGGTATAAAAAAGCGGTTTTCTTAGGATTTTTTTTTTGTAAATGCTTTGGTTCGTTTCTGTAATCGAAGAAATCGTAAAGGAATTCGCAACAAGCACAAAAAGAAGAGCAAACTTTGGATATTGATAACTGAAGCATTTACTATAAAAACTTAACTAAAATTAAATAAAGATTTTTTATTTTTAGAAAACGTTTTCTTTTTTATTAAAATGGTAATAAAATACCTAAAACTAGTTTATTTTGTTGTATTTATTTAAAAAAAAACAACAGAAAATAAATAAAGATTCAGTACTTAAATTTAGGTTTCCTGATGCCTTTTAAAAGCTTAAAATTAAAAAATTTTCCACCCCGGGGGACATTCTGCCCCCCGGACCCCCCTGACAAGGGGCTCCGCCCCTTGACCCCGCTGGGGGGCTCCCGCCCCCCAGACCCCCATTTTTGGGGGGCTACCGCCCCCTTGTGGGCCCCTATAAAGCACCTTCCAAAAAATCCCCCCCTCAATTGAAATCCTGGCTACGGCCCAGATATATATATAGATATTTGACCTTATATTTCTAATTCATGGTTTTAGAATGAACTAAGATTTACATTAAATTTTTATAACACAATATTTAAAAAATAAAAAAGGAAACCTAAACAAAATGCCACGCTTCGCTAAGAAAGGAGGGGGCGGAGAGAGGCGGACTACCCCACAAGTTTAAAAACCATTTTAAAGGGGTTTAAAACGACCATTATTAAACCTATCTCATAATATATGAGATTTAACATGTATATAAATAGTATTGATATTAATATCTAAGGCATGCCTTAGCTATGTATTGAATGGTACAATCTATCGAAAATAAAAAATTAATATAAATAATCAAGGTACACTACACTTCTCGCGAAACGGGAAAAATTTCAGTTTTTGGGTATTTTTAGGCTTTTGTAACGCATTAGGAATGTTTCTGAATTGATATTTAAAGAAAAAAAAATTCTCTCAAAATTCAAAAAACGTAATCGTCCCCCCTTACGAAAAAATCCGGCTTTGCCGGATTTCGGGGGGGGGGGGCGGCCGCCCCTTCTCTGGCTACGCCACTGGTATACCCCATCCCCAAATACCCCATTTTTTGCACTTTTGGTACTCGGACCGCCCAAATTTCAGAGAGGGTGTCCGGGCTACTCCAGAATTTTTGTGGTACTGGGTGTCGGCAGTTTCAAGATTTAGGAGGGGGCTGGGGGGCGTATATATACGTCTAACCATAAGTGGGTAGGAAGGGGGGGTTGGGGGTTTACCCCCAACCCCCCCCTTCCTACCCACTTATGGTTAGACGTATATAAACGGTGGGCGAAATTTCGAGGCGGGGGGCGAAGGGGGGGAGGGGGGCGAAATGTGGAGGCTAGGGATGGGGTGGACCCCACCCTGTGTGTGTCCTTTGCCAGTGGCCAGGGTTTCCATCAACCCATGACCCCACCCTACCCCCTCCCATTGTTCATCTATGGATATACCCCAAAAATTTTTTTCAGACACCCCCTCCAAATTTCGGGGGTCGGGTATACCGACCTCCACGAATCCGGGAAGCTGCCCACCTATGCGTATAATCCCCTCCCAACCCCTTTCCCTGCCTACATATGACGGCAACTCCAATGACCATGTATGTTCAACAAACTACAAATCAAAACAAAAACTCATCAAAACAGGAGTCCCACAAGGATCCTGTCTATCACCCACATTATTCAACATCTACACCGCAGACATACCAACACCACCACCAAACGTACACATCATAACATATGCAGACGACATCACAATATATGCATCACACCCAAACCACCACATAGCTCAACAACAAATACAACCATACCTACACGCAATACAAGCATGGACAGACAACAACCAACTAACATTAAATGCAAGCAAAACAACATCCACACTATTCACACCAGACCCTGCAGAGTGCAACACACAATTATCACTACAAATAAACAACACAACACTCATTACAACCAAAAACCCAAAAATCTTGGGGCTCACATTCGACCCCAAGCTTACATTCAACACACACATCGCAAACACACACAGCAAAGCACGCAAAACACTCAAAATCATAAACGCACTCACAGCAACAACGTGGGGTAAACCAAAAGAAACACTCATACACACATACAAGGCAATCACTCGACCAATTATCGAGTATGCCAACACAGTCTGGGGCCCCACTACATCACACACACAAATCAGCAAACTACAAACAATACAAAACACAGCTCTCAGGGACGCAACAGGGCACACCACAGACACAAACACACACATCATACACACAGAGGCTAAAGTCCTCCCAATAGCAACACACATCCAACTCCACGCAAAACAAGCAAAATTGGCGGCCATGTACACAAACAACCCACTTAATTATTTAACACAACAACCTGCACCCAGCAGGCTCAAAAAGCAAACAATATTTCACAACAACAACTACACAACAAACATACCTACAGACATACACAACAAAACTTACAAAGCACTAAAACAACAAATCCACACAAGCACAGTCACAAACCACATAAATAACACTCCAATAAACCCAATACTTCAAACAAAAGCACCAGCAATAAGCAACGAGGAAGAAAATCTCCCTCGCGGGGTCAGGAGAACCCTCGCCCAACTCAGGGCAGGGAAATCTCCTTTCCTCTACTCCTACCTACACAAAATCAATCCAACACAACACACATCACCAAACTGCCCGCTATGCAAAACACAAACACACACAACACAACACCTTTTTACATGCACACACATCAATACGACACTGGGACCAGAGGACCTTTGGGTTGGTTGCTGAGCTCCTCCGGGAGTGGGAAGAGGGGGTGAGCAAGGCGAGAGGCGTGCCGGACGGACCCATCCAAGGTTG
>JASAMX010020558.1:0-24171 GCA_030248175.1 Microlaimidae sp. YZB2_3 | reverse complement strand
ACTAAAACCTTAGGCAGCTAAAATTCGCACCAAAAATTAACCTTGCTGAAATTATTTAAGTTATTTTTTAATTCTTAAAAATACTTTTATGTTTAAGCTGTTTGAATTTACCATCTTAAAATATATATGAGGTAAAAACCTTTGATGCGAAATTGTGATAGGCATTTTTTAATTTCATTAAAAAACCGTAAAATTTCAAAACGACATGGTTTTGTTGTTTTTTCTGCTTGTTTTATTTATGTTTTATGCGGCAAATATAATATAATTACGTTTGTTTGTTGTCAAAAGTAACAAAAAAACCATATTCTAATTAGGTTTTATCAAAAAATATGCTTCAAACGTCCAAATAATAATAAAAGTAACCCATTCAACCCTCAGTTACTGGTTTTAATATCAGTAAGTATCAAACCTGTCAAAAACGACTAAAACAAATAAAAGTGAAAACCATTAAAAACCTTAGAAACCATTAAAAAACCATAAACCTTAGTTACTGGTTTGATATCAGTAAGTGCCAAACCAGTAACAGTAAAACTATTAAAAACCCTTTTAATAATTTTTGATTAAAACGTGTTGATCGGCCTTTTTGTGTAACAGTTAGAAAAAAATAAGTAAAAGGCTAATTTCGAAACCATTAAATGAGTTTAGAGAGTAGGTGTGAATCGACTTTTATAATAACTGTTTTTTATTAGTGAAATCAACATAAAAATGTCTAGAATCAAAATTATTTTTAATTTAATACTTATTTCGGCTGAAAAATAAGAAAATTATTTGGTGTCTGAAAAATCGTAAAATTTTAATAATTTTTTGTTTTGAATGCAGGGCAAAAAAAGTAAAATTGTGGAACTTCGATCATTTGCAATACACTTATAATCGAGCAATTTATTTTGTAGAATTTCATCTAAAACTATCTTTATATTAAGCTGCGGTACTGAGTCAAACTTTTTGTCTTAGATTTTGATGATTTTTTGTGAAAACTTTACCCCTGCCTGTCATTAGGCCACAAAATTTTTTTCGCTAAAACATCTTTATGGGCTTAGGAGATATGACCCCCAAAAATCGCGTTTTTTCGAAATTCTGTACTTTAAAGATTTCTTAATGAGTATAAACATTTAGGTTATAAAAATTTTACTGACAAAAGGCTGCTACTTTGTTTAATTTGATACCTTGATTGTTAAGATTGGTGCAGTATTTGTCGAGATATTGCGTTTCTTGCACAAAAACCTTCGATTTTTTTGTTCAAAACATCAAACGGCGGCAGTGATTCAATTAAGTTTGCCAAACATTTTTGCCAAAAAAAAACGAGGGAAAGAATTTTTCTGCTCCATCAAAAACAAGGAAAGTGTGAGAGGCGGATTGTGTTTTTTTCTATTTTTATTTCTATTTATAGAGTAATTTTGAATTATACAATTAATAATATTTGGGCGTGTGGCTGTGGATCGTTCCCCGAGAGGTGGGTAGCTTGGGGGTGCGGGGTTTCTCTGATCTACAAGTGTCCTCTATAAGGGATATCTCTCAAATCTTTTAAATATAGAATTTTAAAAAAAACGAATTTTTTTTGGGGGAGTCATATCTTCTGAACCATCAAAGATATTTTTATGAAAAAAAATTTTGTATGCTATTGAGGGCCGAGATAAGGTTTTTACAGAAAATCATCAAAACTGAAGACAAAAAGTTTGACTCCGTACAGCATCTTTAAGCTATTCATGTGTTTCGGTCTCGGGTTTTTTTATTTTCCCCTACTTTTTATTATTTACTTACTTATTATATAACATTCGGAAAAGATTTTTTTTCGCAAACTTGATAAATTCATTAGATGGCAACGCAATAGAAAAAAGTTTCTTATCAAAATTATGCACAGCAATGATGTCCTAATTCCAAAAATTTTGTTTGTGAGTCTGGCGAAAGCAAGGTCCTGAAGCTGCATGACAATAATTAAAATATTCAAAGAATTTAAAAACAAATATAATACGGAGTCGACAGAGCCAAAAAAAGAGCCTAGCAATTTTCGACCTGTTTAAAGTTAAAATTTAAGCTTTTAATTTGTTTTTAGCTTGATTTTAAAATTTTTGTTAAGTTTTACATAGGTTACATGCGTTAGCTTTGTCTATGGTGTTAAAATTGCTTCTAAAATTGCACAGCTTCAAGTTCTTTGTAAATTCCAACGACCCTAAATCTTAAAATGAAATCACAAATAAAAAATTAAAATAAAAAAGGTAGATATAAAAACAGTAAATAAAATATAATTTTGTAGCTCAGCTAAAAGTAGTAAAAACCAGAAAAACAGAAAAAACCAATAAATAAAATATAAAAACAATAAATAAAATAAAATTTTATAGCTCAGTTAAAAGTAGTAAAAAGAAAAAAAATAGCACAAAAACTTAAATTGCGAAATTAGTAACTATTTTTAAGAGCTATAAAAAAAGCGAAAAAAGTGAAAAAAAAACTTTTCGTAACAGTTTTATATTCATTTTGTTTCACATCAGTTCTTTTATTAAGAGTACTCGCGTGTTTTTAGCGCTTTTTGGTTTAAGATTTGGTTTTATTGCAAAGAAGTTTTTGTCAAATATTGCTTTTATGTGTTTTTTAATGACACAAATTTGTTTTATTTTCGGTATAAAATTTATTTTTTATCTTATGGTATTTTTATGATAATTTTTAACATTTAAATGTCCTTTAATGTTTTGGATTTTTGGGTTTTATTGCAAAGAAGTTTTTGTTAACTGCTTTTATGTGTTTTTTTTTTTAAATGACACAAATTTGTTTTATTTTCTGGTTTAAAATTTATTTTTTATCTTATGGTATTTTTATGATAATTTTTAACATTTAAATGTCTTTTAATGTTTTGGATTTTTAAAAGCAAATTTGTAAAAGTTTATAAAAGTTATTAGAAAAAGTATTGTAAAAGTTATTGTAAAAGTTTGTAAAAGTTTATAAAACTTATTAGTTTTTAGAAGCTTTTATTTCCGCCAGGTTTCTTTTTATTCTTATATTAAAAGACAGGTTTTTTAAAACAAATCAATTTAGTAAATTGGCAAATAGTAATTAATCCATAAATGTAACACTTTAAAGAAAAAGAACTAAAAGAAGCTAAGGCAAGAAAAAGCTTACTTGGTCCAATTGATGACTAGAATTTAAAATAAATATATCATGGTTTTACCAAAAAAGGTAAAACAAAAAGAATTTTTATTGTAAATATGAATTCAACAACGAATCCATGCCCCATTATTTTTGATCCCAACAAATAAAGTTAAACTATAAAATTTGGAAAGCCTAAACAGTTATTAAGTTTTTTTAAATATAAAATATTAGCTTAAAATTGTAACCGCTAACTATAAAAACACTATACAGACGGAATTTTTTTAGTTTTTTTGAAAAAATCCATTCATTTATTTTTTAAGATTTTATCAAAATCCGTCCATTGAATCGGATTTTTACCGGTATGAGTATATTGAAAATTTATATGTTTATTTATGTATTTATGTTAATATTGAAAAATTTATGTATATATTGAAAATTTTACATTATTTTTATTTTTACCCTTTGCGATTTTGAGGCGTCTGAGACGCGAAAGGGAGAACACGCAATGGCAGCTCGATGTTAAACTTCGCGTCCTCATCTGCTCGCTCCTTTCGCCGGCTCTTATACACTGAAATGCGATACACACTTCGCGTCCAATCCGTGATAACAATCGCAAAGGGTTAATTATTTACAATTTTATGTTTTTTTATTTAATTGATAACTCTTTAAAAAGCTTTAGAGATAGGTTTTTGCAAAACATATTATTAAATTAACTATAATAACATATATAATAAATTTGAGCATTAATAACTAAGTTACTAATTAAAGGGTCAATAAATAAAACAAACCTATTTTTAATACAATAAATATGTGACGTCATAGTATGTCATATAATATCTTATACAATATATTATAATGTAATATATATATATACATATATATATATATATATATATATATATATATATATATATATATATATATATATATATATATATATATATATATATATATATATATATATATATATATATATATATACTATAAATATATTATATATAATATATTATAAATATATTATATATATATATATATAATACATATTTATATAATGTCATATATTATTTGACATTATAATGTATGGGTGAAAAAAATATTTTTCATTATAAATTTTTGGTGAAATAGTAGTGACATATATATCAATGTTTTTATGCCTCCGAGATTCTTACCGTGTTTTGGATATTTTTAAGAATATTTTTTTATTTTTTATAACTAATATTTTTTGAAAAAGGTTTGGTAACACAGACATTTTAATGTGTTTAAAACTACGTTTGTTATTTGTTTTATTTTTGGAATATTTTTTGAATAAAAAATTGTAATTTTATTAACAATTGTAACTTACATTAGAATTGCTCTATTTTTTTCAAATAAAAAAATTTTGACTAATGAATAAGGAACATAAAAAACAACAAAATGTAACTGATAGAAATCCGAGCTAATCTTGTCATTTGATACCCACAGGGTATAATTATTTATTGTAATTACTTTCTTGATAGAATCTTCGTCACAATTTTTTTGCGGGGCTTAAACTAGATGTTGTGTATTCTTTTTACATTTTTAAAATTATGCTTCAAAGGTAAACGTAAGAACCGTTTTTCAATTTTAAATTAAAGTTCTTTGCAATGTATTTATTTGTTAAATATTTATAACTTATAACAATATATATATATATATATATATATATATATATATATATATATATATATATATATCCAGGTATCTTAATCTAATTCATCTGTAAAACATAGCGCGACTTTATTAAATTATAATAGCCTCCTAACACAAACACGATCGAACAGATAAAGTGGCGAGTTAGTTACAAATCAAATGAATTGATTTATAATTATTTACTTTAATCTAATATACAAACATTGTTTATTTCACTAGATTTTAAAGCGGTTTTAAACAATTTAAGACTCAAACCAATAATATTAAATCAAAGCCAAGAGCTATATATATATAAATACTGTAAATAATTCCGTAAATTAAATGAGTGTTTTGATGGGTGTTGTTAATATTTAAAATCACTATCTACAAATAAAAAATAAAAATAAAACGTTTATTTTTAAATCTTCAATATATTTTATAATATTTTCGATTTTTTTGTGCATTTTACTGTACGTTTATTCTTCTAAAAATAAAAATTCCGCTGACAAATTACTAAGACTTGCATACACTGAATTTAACAATAAAATAGTGCCATTAAGTAGCTTTGTTCTACAAAATAATCAAATTTATCAGTAAAACAATCAGAAAACCCAAATAAAATTGAAGTTGGTTTTTTGTAAAATCAAAAAAAGCTTTAAAAGAAACAAATAAATCAGTTGAAACTCATTCAATTCGGCAAAACTTATTGTATATTTTGCTTTTACAATTTTGGTGAAAGCAATCTAAAAGTGTTTTGTTTTAATATCGGTTTCCCAGTGTAGTTATATTTTATCTTTTATCATCATAGGAAATGTTTATAAATAAAAAAGAAAAAAACAACATTAATTAATTTATTTATTTTAATCATCAGCAACTATATCACAACTTTAATGACTTCAAATTGTGCTGTATTCATATTTTAATTTTAAAAATTTTATTCATTCGTTGGTCTAAATTGTTTATGATTATCAGAGTTTAAAATTCCAGCCGTTTGTTTTTACTATTATGTTTATTATATTGTTTCGCGAAACACTTATTGCTTTATTGCAGAGCTTAAATTTAAATCCAATTTGTATTACAGTGTTAAGATTGGTTTCCACCGAAGTGACAGATGACAACGCGTTTCCAGAGCGTTTTTACCGTTACATCGTCACAACGATGTGAATGTTTTGTCACTTAAAACTTGTCAATTCGATGTAAACTATGCCTTACACTAAAGTTTTTCAATAATAGCAATCATCTATAACTCAAAAGAAGTTCTAACAAAAGTCCATATCAAGCTGGTTTTTTTGGGGGTTTCGAAGTTTGTATTTTCGTGGCTACAAGTTCTAACATTTTTTCTACAACTTCAAGTTCTCCAATTAAAGCTCTACCGTTATATACGAATTATTTCCGTTTCTTCCCGAGACCTTTGGGTACATTGAATTAACCGTCGTGATTGTTTATACAATCAGCCGGAAGCTTTAACCCAAAATATAGCTCAAGTAAGATCGTGATGCTTAGTATGGGTTGGGTAAGTTATTTTCAATATGCATTGGACAGGCTTTTAATATGTTTTGATTTTGAGAAAATTTGTACAAACTTTTTTCTTCTGAAAATCAAGAAAAGTAAACGGCTGACACAGAGAAAACCTTTTAATAGCTTTAATGCAAACACTAGAAATTTAAAAACTATATTTATTTTTATCATAAAAGCTTCTTGTTATCTGTGGATTCGAATCAGTTACAGAAATATTACGGAATTGTTTCAGCTACATTATATTTATATTCGGATGTAGTTGCTCTCCAAAAAACAGCCATATTTACAATTTGTTGAATAAATTGGTGGTTGGTATATTTTAAATATTTAGTTTTTTTAGATGTCTTTGTATTTAGTAAATGTAGTCTTTTTAACCTTGTTGAATAAATTGGTGGTCTGTCTAAATACATAAATATATTAATAAAGAAAAGAATAATGAGAAATGAAAAACAAATTATACGGGATTTGTGTGGATTCAACCTAAATGCATATGTATGCATTTTTTTATATGCATACGTATCAATAATATCTTAGGCATTCGTATGCATAAATTCAAATGCATACACGTATGCACGTATTGTTTTAAATTATATGCATACGTATAAATTTTTCCCCAAATTATATGCATACTTATGCATTTTTGTAACTTTTATGCATGCGTATACAATTTTTTTCTAAAATTTATCCATACGTATGCACAAGAATATATAACACAAGAGAATGTCCGACTGTACACTAAATTTTGACCAAAATTTTGCGAGAAAAGTCGCACTTTTGAATTCGTGTGCGACTTTTCTCGCAAAAATCCGCCATTTTCTGCTGGTTTTCCCGCGCTGCGATTTTTAACACAGTGTTAGTTTTCTCGCAGTGAGGACTGCGACTTCTTTCGCACTCTATGCTGCTTTATTCGTACTGCGATTATTTTCGCACTGCGAATCTGGCTGCACAACAAAAAAATACAGTCGCTGGTAGTCATTTTCAATAGAGTAAAACACTTTGAAATTTGTTTTATTTAATTTTAAAACGTTGAAAAGTTACTTTATTTTATTAAAACTAAAAGGTTTTAACATCTTAAGGTAAAAATAGCGACTTTTATTCATTTAAACACAAAATTTTTGCTCCGCTTTGTTTTTTTTTTTTTTGTTTTGCAGCCCGACTCACAGTGCGAAAATAATCGCGGTGCGAATAAAGCAGCATAGAGTGCGAAAGAAGTCGCAGTCCCCACTGCGAGAAAACTAAAACTGTGTTAAAAATCGCAGCGCGGGAAAACTTGCAGAAAATGGCGGATTTTTGCGAGAAAAGTCGCACACGAATTCAAAAGTGCGACTTTTCTCGCAAAATTTAAAATTTAGTGTACAGTCGGACATTCTCTTGTGTTATATATTCTTGCTATGCATAACAGTTACGAAAATGTGCATACGTATGCATATACAAAATGCATACGTATGCATTTAGATTGGATTTATACATATCCCGTATAATTTGTTCTTCAGTTCTTATTCTTATTTTGTTTATTAATTAATTTTCATGTATTCGTGATACAATATATAAATAAATATAAAATTACTATAATATTTTAGCCATGAAATGCTGGAAAGTTTTTATTTCTGAATATGATATAGGTATGATTAAAAATAATCATTTTGGGCTGGAATTTTTTTAGTTACGTTTTGTTGAAAATTTAAAGCGGAAGATTTTCTTGAGTATTTTAAATTTAGAAAAAACTGTTATAGAAAGAAATTATTTCAATAAAAATGAAACGAAATACAAAAAAAAACATTTTTTAAATATTGTTTTAAAATGTAACTAAAACTTAAGCTGTAAAATGTCTAAATTTGACAAATTTTTAGTTGCAAAAAGTTCATTTTAACCACACTACAAATGCTGACAGGTATAAGCTTAAAGTTATAAACGGATTTTCAATGCATGTATTTAAAGGGATCTTTTATTTTTCTTTAGAAAAAGAAGAAGGGATTCGATTTAACTTTTGTGCTGTTAAATACATGCAGTAAAAAATTAACCCCCCTCTCCATACATGGGCATGGGGGGAGTTGATGGGGTTAGCCCCTCCCCAAATTTTTAGATGGGGGTTTAAATCTCCCCCACTCAGAAGTGGCGGGGGAGAGAAAGGGTTGACCTCACCCAATTTTTAAAAAATACTTCTAAGTGCCTCAAAACTTAAGTCTTGAGGTTAAAATAAATTTTTTAAGGAATAAAAAAGTTCAAAAATGCAATAAAAAATGCTTTTTGACCTAAAATTGGCGTTTTTTTACCTATTTTTCCTTCTAAATAAAAAATCGATATGGGTAAAATGCATTCCAGAAAAAAAGTATATGGGTAAAATGCGTTTCTCGGATTTTAACCCCCCCCCCTATTTCTGGATTAACCCCATCCCCCCCCCACTCTGAATAACTTGCCATGTGTGCCCCTCTCGGAACTCACAATGTAATTCCGATGTCCGCGTTTCGAAAACACGAGTGTCACACCCTTATCGGGGGTGATTTTTTTATTCACTTTTTATAAAAATAATTACAAGTAAATGTATTTTTAACAAGATGTTTTTAACAGTTGATCAAATCAAATCGACAGGACGGAGGGGTTTCAATATAATTATTTAAACGTAACTAAAGAATTTGGAGCCGTAAAAAATTGTGGAGTTATGCCGATTTAAATAACAAAATGTTTGAAATTAAGTTTTAAGATTAAATAACAAAAAAGTTAAGATTAAGACAAAATTTCAAATAACACAAAGTTTAAAATTTGGGTTTAGGCTTAGCATTTAGTGTATTCAGCCTGTCGGATCGGTGTTTTTTATACCATGCGTTCCAATTTCATTATTTTCGGTTCTAAATTTCTCAAATCATTGTAACACCCGTATACCTTGTGAAGCGTATTTAGAATCAAACTGCACATTGTATTAATCCCATGTTTTGCTCAAACAAATTGTTTTTATGTTTTATTATAACATATGGTTGGCAAATTGTAACTTGGTTAAAACTAAATAAAAATGATTGTTAACCGTTAGATGTATAAACATTAAGATTCATCCTTCAAAGTTTTTTTGCGCTGCCCTTATAGTGGCAGTTGTTTTTGTTTTTTTAAATACTTCAGCAAATCCCTGGGATTGTGTTTTAAAGCTAATGTTTGACACCACTTTTGGCAAAACTTTTAACATTTTTATTAAAATGTCTTTCTATAAATATTAAATTTCTTGAAAACTTTTTTTTACTTTTGTTTGAGAATGAGTTAAATTAAAATTTCCTTTAATATGCTTATAATCGCGAAATGAAAGCTTAATTTGATTCAAATGTAATCTAATTTTAAAATTAAAATTTTATTATTATATAATATAGTTTGTGTGGCACGGGGTTTTCTTAAATAGGGAACTCGAAGTCGTCAACCAAGGAAATTTTGAGCCCTTAAAAAATTGATTTCGACTTAGATTTAGTTAGGTTTTAGTGATTTTTATTTTCGGCTCTAAGTTCCCAACTTGCGAATTCAGATTTTTTTATTTTTGGTTCCGAGTTCCAGCTCCGAATTCTCTCGGCTCCATAACCTCAAATCAGTACTTGTTTGTGGAAGTTCAATTTAGTAACTTAGGTCATATACTCATATGTAACATAGTTTCAATTTTCTTAACTGAAAGTAATCCAAATACTTACTTAAAAATTCTATGAATATTTTATTGGGCTTTTTCTGATTATGTTTATGATAAAGGCATAGTTTAAACATTAAGCATAAAAAATAAGAAAACAAGTTTTTTTTTAATTTGGTGTATTATTTTTCTAACAAAAACCAGGTTTCTGACAAAAAAAACAGGTTTTTGAACTTGTTATGTATGTAACACATTTTATTTTTTACATTAAAAATGTTCTAGCAAAAATTAATATATTTAGATTCTAACAAAATAATTTACAAGTAAAACATAGATAATATTCACTGATGAAAATTTAAATTTAAATTTATATTTCATTAACCGAAGAGGTTAAATCGTTATTATCTTAAAGTTTTGGTATATTTTGTTAATGCATTATAACAAAAATTTTCGCTAATATTAAGGTTTATTAGACTGTCAAATCAATCCAAAATAATCCTGGAGGATTTTACAGAGATATTTGTATTTCATTCGTTCAAAAATCATTTTCCAAGAAACTATTGATATTTAGCATGATAAATTAAAATTTGACGGTCCATACAAAAAATACATTAGTGAAAAAACGCGTAAAAATCACACAAAATAGAAATGAAAATTTCTATTTTGTGTAATACAAAAATGTGAGCAATTTATTTTCGCAAAATTTGTTGGTTTTTGGTTAGATTTTGAATTTTTATTTTATTATTATTATTATTTTAATTTAAATTAAATATGACAGACTTAAGAAATAGAAGGACTCTTTAAAATAAGAAATAAAAGAACTGTATTATATAATGTGTCATAAAAATAGGAGCGGCGAGCTATTCATATAATATGATTTGTTCTGTCTTAAAACAAAGTAAAATAACAAAAATCAGATTATTCTTTGGTTTTTTTTCCAAAATTTATATTTTCTGGTCCAGACAATAAATAAAAGTTTAGTTTTTCTTCCTAGTCTTTGGCAAAAAATACTAATTTTAAGTTTTAACGACTTTATAATAATGAAACAACACTATCAGAGAAACCGTTACTTTATAGCATCCTTCTGTCGATTACGTGTTTTATTAAGGTTCTCAAAGAAAAACAAAACCGCTTAAAAAACGTGAGAACGCGCGTTTCTATCTGTTCGGAACATTTTGATCTTTGGAAATGATTTATAAATCATAGACAATTGGAACTTAAAATTTGATAAAAGGCAAAATAACAAATAATCGGAATATTTAAAATCACAAAAATATTTTTTTAAGGTATAACACCACAGTTATGACGAATTTTTAACTTGGATATTAATTTTTGTCCGACAAAAGTATAGTGCGATCGAAAGCTCAAATTATGATGTATCTAACAGTAATTATTTTATTTTTTACCAGTTATTCTATTTTGAGATATATTTAAATGAATCTAAAGCTCAAAAAACAGTTTTTTGCCATTTAAAAAATTTGATTCACGCAGTTTTTTCTGCAATTTTATAGAAAGTTAAAGAAAAATAGGGGGCAACTTTTAGATGTGGTTTGGAATAAAACGTAATTCAAAATTTGAAGAAAATTAAAAAAAATCGATGTTTAAAAAAAAATCAAATAAAAAATCCTGAATTAGTTTTTTAATCAAATACAATTTAATGTATTCATTAGACTTGTGTCAAACTATTTCCAAACTTTCATTAAAATCTGAGGGAATCAAATTTTTTTATTTTTCGTTTATTTTTTTTTAATTGACGCCGAGAACCGTTTGAACATTTTGAACCGTTTCTTTAAAAGTAGCTTTTAAGTGAGTAACCTCAGCGGACTCATTAGCCAAGTGGTTAGTACTACGGGCTCGGATCCTTGGGTTCGAGTCTTCGTTGGGCCGTATTTTTAACGTCAAAAAAAATTTTTTTTAAATTTTTAGCTTTTTAATTAAAAAAGTGTTTTATTATTTAAGATACGCTGAATTGAAAATGAAAAAATTGAAATTTTTGGTAATAATTTTTATTAATGTTTTGTATTTTTGACATGTATTTTATTGATGTTATTTGATGATTGTGGACGATAACATTTTTTACAGAAAAACGAATGTCAAAAATTGAATCAGCAGGTCTTATTACTTTAGTAAAAATTAATTAGTAAGGATCTGCCGTCAAAATCTAACTGTGTTGTTCTACCTTAAATATTAATGAACAAATTTTATTGTCTCTAATATTTATTAAAACTAGATGTTACCGAAATCACCAAAAAAAATTTTAAATAATATTTTCTTGAATTTAAAAATGCATAGTGTAATATAATATGATATAAAAAACCTGTTAAATACTCAATTAATTAAAAAAAACAACAAAAATTGTTTTTACGTAGCTATTAGCACCACTGACCGACCAGACACGTTACCGTCATTTTTATAATGTTTTTGCATTATTTTTAAAAAAAATTGTGTTTTATTAATTATATTGGGTCAACTTTTGTTATATACTCATATAGTACCTCCAAAAACATGCAAATTTATGCATAAAAAGCACGCATACGTATGCAATAGTGATGTGCCCTGAAGCTCCGGAGCAGACCTCCGCTTTTAGAAGCTCCGGAGCAACCTCCGAAGCTTTAAAGCTCCGGAGCTCCAGAACTCCGTCTTATTTTTGTACTAATTTAATGAATAATTAAAGATGCCATATATTATGTTGTCAAAATTTTTTGATTGATTAATTTTTTTCAAAACTTATTTAATTTGCTAGAAATAGTCTTTAAAATGCAGATAAAGTGTAGCTTTAAATGTGCTGATTTAATGGGCAGAGCTCCAGAGCTCCCTCCGTTTTAAATGGCTGGAGCTCTGGAGCTCAATATTGGAGGGTGGCAATATTAGGATTCACACATATCCCGTTTATTCGTTCTCCGTTTTTTATTATTATTTTTTTAATTAATTAATTTCATGTATTCTTGACATAATATAAAAATTACCAGAAAATTTTTTAATAAATTAAAATTTAAAGATTTAAAAAAACTTGTTTTTTTTTTGCTTCATTTTATTTTGTAACATATTAAAAATACTCTGTGTTCATTATAATTCAAGTATACTTTTACGATTTTATTTTGGCAAACTATATATCCAACTATTGTGGCACAAGTAATAATGTCAATGAAACTGAATATTAAAAATGTATTTTATCAATACACACTTACATAAATTTTTCTATTCTGGTTTTAATAATAGTCACAAACTTACAAGCTAAATTCATCTATTCCCTGTTGATTTAGTAAAGTTAATAATGTTATTTATTAACAAAAAAGATTTGCTGTTTTTAATGATTTGCAGTTAATTTAAATGGCTTGTCATTTTGTGTTCAATTCATAGTAATGAAGGTTGTTCTGAGGTTTCGGATGTTTTTACAACAACAGTTTAAGTAAAAAATGTGTAACCCGTCTTGTTTTTCAATTTTTTTGCAGGAAACAAAGGAAACCAGATTTCTGGAATTCAAAATGAATATTTGACATAAAGAAATTTCATATTACGCTTCGAGTTAAACACTTCGGAATTAAGCGGTTAAAAAATTGAAGCAACGTAATTGTCCGAATTTTTAGAAGTTATAATTTTAGATAGTCTAGCTGTTTGATTATTTAAAAAGTTTGTAAGTGTTTTTTTTGTTTAAAAAAACCTATGTTTGTTTTTTCTAAATTTGGCAAGTGGCACAAAAATTTTAAAAAATTTTTGATGTGATACAATAACACCCGTGGAAACTAATATAAGTTTTTTTAGATTTTAATCATATTTGTTCATTTATGTAGCTTAATTCTTCGTAAACAACCTTTGTTTTTAGTATGGACCCAAATAATTGTTAAGTTTCAGTTATTTTTAATATCTGGTCATTTCTTTAAAGAAAAGTAACGACCTTTTAATGTCATTTTTTTTAAATTTTGACTTGAAAAATGGACTTAATAGTTACAAAATTTTTAAAATAGACTTAAAATTTGCAAAAATTTCGTGACTTGTTCCTTATTTTTGGTAACAGGCCAGAAGAGCTATGGGACGTTAGAGCTAGGTACTAAAGAGCCGAAAAAAGGTGACCTAAGAGCCAAGCAGCCAGAACGAAAGGGACAGAAGATCCAAATGGGAGATAATCATGAAAAACACAAAAGATCCAAGATGTCAGAAAATTTGACTTCAGAGCCTAAATTTTTAGGACTAAAGAGCCAGAAAAAAAGGGACTTTAAAGCCTTTGGCGGCGTTTTCTTTTTTAATAACGTTATGTAAAGCGTAATTTTTAAATAAACGCATAAGAGGGGATTTTAAAGACATTTTTTTATTATTTCAACAAGTTTGATATTGCAACACATTACAATAAACTTTAGAACTAAATTTTATTTTTATTAAGTTTTTGAATCACTCCAATGTTTATGTGTTTTTTACGAATAATTCGTTTTCTTAATAATTCCTAGATCTATAGATTTTCCTGATTGTATTTCTTATTAGACAAATAAAATAAAGGTCAAATTTTTTTTATAAATGTAATTTTTTTAAAAATTATTTAAAACGCTAAAAACACAAATAGATTAATTTTAAAGTATTTCAAGCTTTTTAAAGCGACTTAAGCTTATTAAAGCTTAAAATACTTTAAAATTATTCTATTTGTATTTTTAGCGTTTTAAATAATTTAAAAAAAATACATTTACAAAAAAAAATTGACCTTTATTTTATTTGGCTAATAAGAAATATAATCAAGAAAATACGCTTAAATGTTTAAACTTTAGCCAATAGACATCTTTGAGGTATAAAACGTCTTAATTAATTTATTTAGCTCACAAATCAAATTATAGGAAGAATAATTAAAAAACATCATGCTTTAAGCAAAAAATTTGTATGACGTGTTCGTTAAACTGTGCCACGCAGGAAAGTCAATTTTCTCCAAATAGAGTTTAGAAAAAATTACAAATTTTCAAATATTCAACACAATTAAAAGTTTGATGTTACAAACCTCTAATATCATTCTCCGGAGCTCCGAACATTTAAAACGAAGGAAGTTCCGGAGCTCTAATTATTCTTCCTATAATTTGATTCGTAAGTTAAATAGATTAAGGGTAAAAAGTACCAAAAAGCCACTCTATCGGTCACTTTATCGGGCGTCGAGAAACACTTTTAGTATTATTCATAAGCAGAAAGAAAGATTGCTTAATTAGAATAAGATTTGTTATTTAAAACCATGGAAAACAAAATTTTGTCACAAATGTGTGACAAATTAAAGTGTAAAAATATAATTACAAAACTATATCCAAGTTTAAAACATTCAAATTTACATATAAAAGTTATTTTATTCGCGATTTTGTTACGTTTGGCTCTTTAGTTCCTTTTACGATGTCAATTTACAAATGTAAACGTTTTTTCTAAATAAGTTCTGTCCTTTTTGGCTCTTTAATCACTATTGTCTCCCTTTTGGGCTCTTTGGTACCCACCTTTATGGTCCCGTCATTTCTTTCTCCTAATCTCTTTGCCTTTCTCCAGTGGCTCAAAGGTAACCTTTTTGAGGCTCTTTGGTCCCGAAAATTCTAAAATTTTTGAGGCTCTTAGGTGCTAAAATTTTGGCTTTCTGGTCAAAATCCAAGATGTAGCGGCAGTTGGGCACTGGAATTTTTTTTGAAGATGTTGCAATTGTCGACGTAATATATTTTTGTATACTGCAATCGTAATCATTTTCAAACGAAGATAAGTCTTCAGCTTATATCAACGCTAAAAATCTTTTTTAAGACATTTTTTATTAAAAATATTATATAAATATAAAAGCGAATACGAAAAATTAATTAAAAATAATAACAAATAATATGTATATAATAATATAAACATTTGATAATTAAAGGTTTATTTTTAGTTTGAAGTGGCAAGTGAACACGGGTGGCCACTAATTGCTTGCATGAAACTTGACAAAACTTGTAGTTTCACTGGGGTAAAGATAAAAAATTTTTAAGTCACAAAATTCATAGGGTCTTCCTCCCCTTTGGTGAAAATTCGTTATGAAGTCTAAAAATGCCCATAAATAAAAGTGTTTCAAAATTTTAACCCCCTTACGATACCTCATTCGCATTAATCTGTTGGGTGGTTGGGAAGGAGTTACACACACAAACACACACATTACGTCTGTTTAGATGCCGGGTTCCACATGTAAAAAAAGATTAGAAGTTTTAAATCTGCCGAAAATATTTTTGAGCGGCTTTCTTTTTTTCAGAGTGTTATAAAGTCATTGATAAATAACAAATCTCGATCTTAAACTTTTTTAACTTTAATACCAATCCCACAAGAGGTCATTTACTTAAACTTAAGGTCTAAAAAATAGAGTAAATATTAGAAAAAAATTGTTTTTAATAGGGTAGTTTTCAAATAAAACGCTTTAAAAACAAAAGAGTAACAGGTACTTTATTAATTGCTTGCAAAAAGTTTACAATAAAAGAATCATAGTAATGCTACTATGTAGTCTTTAAACCATATTATAGTACATATTGCTACAGCATGTTTTAGTTGGTTTAAATGGCGCCTGTAATTGGTTCGCATTTATTTCGCGATGTTTGCATCTATTTTGTTATACATATGATGTGTTTATTTACATGAAAAAATAAATTATTTTGACTTTGGTTTTGACTTTAGTGATTCTTTAAAGAAATGGTTGATTTATATTAAAATTACATTAGCAGCATGTAGTGCTTTGAAACACAAAATGGTGCAAATTATGAAAAATGTCCCTTTCTCATTGATAATCTTATTTTTTATAAATGTAACGAGCTTAATAGTAAACTCTCTATAGGATGATTCTAGTTTTGCGAATTATGGAAGTCTTAAAGATGTTAACTTAGTATTCTCTGAAGCCTCTATGGACCCAAGCTTTCTATTTTCCTGCATAACACATTTTGGATAAAGCTTATATCCTTACGAATAGTGTATTATACTACTGGGTACAATTTAGTGATTTGCTATGGCTGATTTTAAATAAAGCCAAAACTTTTTGCTTTATGAATTATCATCACAATTTTTTTTTTTTCTATTTTTTTTATTAGTGGATACAATTTTTAAAGCTACTATGGGGATTCGACGTGAGCAAGGAAAGAAAAGCGCTTATTGTTTTCATACGTCGTATTTAATGGGAAAAAGTGTGGTGTTTCAAACTTTTTTGGTGTCATCCGCTTTTTACGGTAATTTTCTTTATTTTAAAACATAATTTTACTTGAATTATTATTATTATTAATTTATTTAGAGTCAAATTTTAAACATAAACTAACTAAGTTGATGGCATTTAAGAAGTTAAAGCTCCGGGCTTAAAGCCAGCTACGGAGCAAAAATAATGATGGGGGTACAATACATACATAGGAGGTAGTAATATTCACCAAAGCTTTTAGTTTCAAAATAAAACTTCAGTTTCACCTCAGAATTTTTTTAGCTTTAAAATGTCATATAGTATTCGTGATCACGTCATATATGTTTTGCTCTGTGAGATAGGCTGTTCGAGGAGCAGCGGCAAAAGAGGGTTTTAAAATGAAGGTGGGAATATGGCTAAAAGAAGGCCGCGCGGGCGGGTTATTAGAAAGGCAAGGGCGCGTTATTAGACATAAATTATGGCGTCCCTTTATGCGCGCGGTGTCCCTTGATGCGCAGGGTATTCCTTCCGTTTAGAACAAAGGATTTTGACCAGGATGCAATACATACATAGGAGGTAGTAATATTCACCAAAGCTTTTAGTTTCAGAATAAAACTTCGGTTTCGAAGCTCCATGTGATGATCCTGATTTTGGTATCCTCGTCATAATTTTGTGCAAATTTTTAAAATAATCAAGGAATCGTAGACGTTATATTAAAAAAAGATTGTGTAAATTAATTGAAAAAAATATTAAAAACGTTTAAAGTAATTTAAAAAAGGCGTCTAAATCAATTTTAAACGTCTATCAAGGCTTAAACTTAAAGATTTCAAATTACTTTTTTATACTTAGCCAATAAGGTCTAAATACATTAAAAATTCGTCAAACAGTAGTTATATCTTTTAAAATATATTATAAATTTAATTAAGTTTTTTTTAGCGATTGTGGCCGAAAATTATATGGACAGAATCTACACTAATATCACTGATTCCTACATTAAAGATCTTCTACCCAGCCGACTTCGTCAACCAATTAACATTACTTTCCATTTCTCATTAACACAAATTATGGATGTGGTATGTCTGTGTTGCCTTTTTTTCCTTTAAAAAAACTTTTTTTAAGTTTTTCAAAGTCTGTTTTAATTATTACTTTGTTTTCAGCTTCTTTAATTGATGGAATCTTCTAAATAATAAAGCTTTTTTTAGCAATTAATTAATTAACACAAACAACCTATTTTTATGAAGTAATATAAGCAAATCAGACGCTGTTAGGGGAAATATGGTGTTCAATGGAAACAAAAAGTTTGGCGTCATTTATTGATAACCAATCAGGCATTAAGTGAGACTAAAAATTTTGTCCAATAAATGTTTAACGGTAAACATGGTGTAAAACGTGGTGGGCATATTTGATACGTAGTCAAAACACATCATAACTGATATCTAGTATGCCTTTTGGTGTAATTAAGTTATGTAGTACCAGGTTTTAGACTATTATTAAATAATAACTATAGCACTTTTAGTTTTAAACCATAATTAGAAAATTGTGCTTTATTTAATTTTAATTCTTGTGTTTTTTAGGATGAGCCATTTTATTTAACCTTATAATATTACATAAGTCAATAATAAGATGTTTAAAAAAATTTGCCAATGTAAAAACTTTCACGAAGCTGCTGATACAAAAATCACACGACTTTTACCAAATACTTAATCAAAAATATTTATGAACTAATATTTGGATATAGAAATACACTCGGTATTACTAATAAGACTTGAAGATAAAATGATTTAAACTATATTAGGATGAGAAAAATCAAATATTAACCACGAATGCTTGGCTAAGACAGTTCTGGGTTGATTATAAATTAAAATGGGATCCATCAGACTATGGCAATGTGACCAAGATTCAAATTCCTCATTATCAAGTTTGGAAACCAGATATTGTTTTGTACAACAAGTAATGTTATCGTATTTTTTTCTATAAATCTTAATTCAACACGAGAACACTCATGTAAAAAATTTAGAATCAAAGCCAGAAAATACTTTTTTGTAATAAATAGTGCTTAAATGGAACAATTTAAAAAAAAACAAGTTAGAGCCTCTTTAATAGTTGCTTTTAAGAATGGTTTTTAATTGACTCAAATTAAGGCTTACCAATGTAAGCCTTTGAGTCACTTTTCTAGTAAATAATTTATTTCAGTACCGTAATCGGCTCGCATATTGTTATAATGCATAAAAACTAATTTAAATATTATTTATCATTGCTTCTATAGATATTTATTTACTAGAATAGTGTTTTTGATTTGATTTGATAGTAAATGTTGTTTTATCAATAAAACATAAAAAAGCACAAAAATTTTAAAACATGGAAATATCACAAAAAATTTATTCAATGCTTAATATTTATATGGATTTAATAATTGAACTGAGATTGGTTTAGGAATTTTTGGACCATTTATTTACTCTTTCATTGAGATAACTGAGAAGTTGTGAAAAAACAATCAAAAGATTTTATTTTAATAATCTCCATTTTTTGGTGATATACTTGTCACAAAAATGTCATAGACTAAAAAAGTTTAACAATGCTCAATGCTTATATCTTGCTGCTACAATCAACTTTAATGATATGCCTCTATTATCCTTTAATTACATTTTAGTGCAGATGCTCACTACAGCACTAGTTTGATGAGCACTGACGTCATAGTCACCTATTATGGGGAAGTCACGTGGCTCGCAGCTGCCATTTTTAAAAGTACCTGTGTCATGAACATACGCTACTATCCTTTTGATGAACAAGTATGTTTTACGCATGATAATTTATTAATCAGGGGGAGAGGCAGGATGCTTTTATAAGCAGTATAGTCAAAAAAGTATTATTTTGCTCTATTCAGCTAAAAATATTGATCAGCTAATTATAAAAATCTTTTTTTCGCTTTACAGACCCTCATTGATTAAGTTATTATGAAGTCAGACAATAACTATAATAAAGCGATAATAGTTAGCCAATTGGAAATCACGTTTGTTTGTTTGTTGTTGTTTTTTTGGTTGGTATAGTTAGTTTAAAATGTAAACAACTGCACAAACCGGCTGTTGTTCCTTTTTAGTGTGACTAACTATTATAATACTGTAAAATAGGCTAACTCTACTTACGAAGTGCAACTTCATTAATTATTTTGTCCATACGCGTCCAAAGAAGCATATAAACACGTATTTATTAGCACTTACTTACTTATTATATTATATCAGTGGTAAAAATATCCTTATGTGACTCTTTTTGTATTATTGTTTTATTAAATTGTCTCTGGTAGGCTGGAGCTTGATTTTTGAACATAGTTTGATGTATTTTGGCGGATTTTTTTTGGAAAAAGTTTTTTACTTAGAAATATCTGAAGAAGAAATATTTTTTACTTAGAAATACTGTTATATTTTAGGCATGCAAAATGAGATTTGCATCGTGGGCTTACGACGGAACAATGATCGACTTGGTACTTTTGTCTGAAAAAGGTTAAATTTTTTTTAAATTATAAATTTTAAGATTTAAAAAAACCATACCTTTATGATGCTTCCGTGCAATGTATAATGCTTACAAGCTGAGGTTCAACTTACATATTTTTATGCTATCGTGGTCTACATTATGTGCCACTATGATCTTAGACTAAAAATCGGTTATACCAAAAAATCAAAAGAACAAAGTCTCGCCTTTTTTGATTATGGTAAAACGTAGTGCTAAGCATAGTGGATACAGCATCACAGTAAGACCCACAAACGAGTACTTGTGGAAACTTTTAAAGAAATGAATTTATTTTTTATTAATATTATTTATTTATTTCATACAAACATATATTCGTAATAATATTATATATTTGTATTAATTTGCATTATTTGTTTTTTTGTTAAGTAGTTAGATTATTGACTATTAAGGCTGATTCATACTTATGACAAAACGTCCGTTGGACTTTTTCCTTTGGACGAAGTATGAATACTACTTAGAATTTGTCTTTTGGACAAAGTCCTAAAAACAAAATCCAAAGGAAAAAGTCCAAAGGACAAAAAGTATGAACACGTTGTCCTTTGGATTCTGTCCTTTGGACTTTGTCCTTTGGACAAATTCCAAAGGACGTTTTTACGCTGCATTTGTTCTTTGGACAAAGTCCAAAGGACTTTTGTCTTCTGGACTTTGTCCAAAGGACGTTTTCTCATAAGTATGAACCAGCCTTTAAGCTTCGAATTTTTCGGGCTATTTGTAGTTACTGTGCTATTTAAGGCGACGATTCAAACTATCTAAAGAACACGGAGTGGGACTTAATATTTATTGGTGCAAAAAAGAACTTGGATTACTTTTCCTGTTGCGAAGAACCGTTTCCTAATATTGAAATTTTAATCAAAATGCGACGGAGACCTATGTTTTACGTGTTTAACCTTATGTTACCCTGCGTTCTAATAACAGGTAGGAAATAATCTGGTAAATAAACTTTTAGCTAAACGACAGAAAACTTACGACAGAAAATTTAGTTAAAAGCTAATAATCCAAAAAATCTCATAAAAGATTATTCTTTTCAATGATATACACATGCACAGTTTTATGGTCGAAAACTCATTACTAACCAATAAATAACAATACATTAATTGAAACCATTAAATAGCTAAAATTGTAAAAATTATACAGTTATTGAAATAAACCAAATAATTTATTACAACAATATCAAAATATAGGACTTGATGTGTTTCTAAGTGGCAAAATACACTAAGGGAATCCACAAAAAATCTAATAACGGAAACAAATAGCACGAATTAATTCACAAAAGTAATATTAAGTAGGCATAAGGGTCAGTTAACACAAATTTCCCGTAAGAATTTTAAGAGCCCTTATAATGGGGTTACTATTCTTGATTTGCGGCTATATGTTTTGCTACTTAAAAATCAGAGTGGAAAGAAGCTAAAAAGTAAAGATCGCAAGGCTCATTGGAGATATTTTTTAATCACACATTGGATGAAAGATTTTTTAGCATTATTCTGTGGAGATCTTTAACACTGAGCAACTTCCAGACAAATGGGAGGTTTTGATCATCTTGTTATTGTGTCATAGTTTGCATGTTTTGCGAGAAGCACAAATATTAGATTTAATGTACCGGTATAGCGCCGTCATTGAGAAGCGCCTTAAATAGAACCACAAACTCCCAATTAAAACAAATTTAATTGAGACTGGAGCTTGCCCAAATCATCGACATCTTTAAATATTATAATTATAGAAAGCGTACGTTGAGGCGTTCCCAGGTATACAGTAAATGCGTATTAGTAATATTATGAAGATAAATATTATCGGCATTCTTCAAGACAACAAGAACAAATTAAAAGTGTAATTTTGTTATGATAATGAAGCTCATTAAATCATGAATTTATCCTGATAAAAGTAATAAACATACCTAACTTTTAACTGTAGCTTCATTATGAAGCTCATTAAATTATAATTTTTTCCTGAAAAAAGTCTTAAACAGATCTAACCATGAACTGTAGTCTCTCTTAGCAAGCTTAGTTTTTCTAAGTAACCTAAAATCAGGCCAAACTTTATATTGATAATTTTATGAATTTAATGGTGTTTTCCTACAGAATGCCAGATTTTCCTTTATTGTTATGTTATATAAGGTTTGGTAATCTCTGCCGTTTCAGCTATTGCCCTTCTCGGCTTCTACATGCCTTGTGACAGTGGAGAGAAAGTCACATTGGGTATCACCACTCTACTCAGCATGACTGTGTTTCTTATGCTCCTCGCCGATTCTATGCCACCCACTTCTGACACCCTACCTCTTATTGGTATAAAACTGTTCTCTGCTTTTTTAGAGAGTCTGGAAAAATTTAGAGTAATATTTTGTGTGTTGAGGTTTGAATACTTTTTAATGCACAAGGAACAAAAAGCAAATTGTTGGTTGTATTTAAGGTCATTGTACTTTTGGCCACTTCTTGAAAAAAAATTTTCAAAAATTCTGGCGATTAGCCTTTAAACTTAGCGACACTTTTTTTAACCAAAATTTTAAATTTTGACCATTATATCCTTAAGTATAAAAATTTCTGTTCAGAAATTTTTATATTATATTATAATTATACTATAATTTCCATTTTTTCTTGAAATGAAAAAAATTAGAGTTTGTCAGGAAAACGTTAACTGAGCCCAATACTACAAAGGTTAAAGTGAGTCAATTTTACGTTTTTTGCAAACATTTTCTTTGGAGGTACACAACTCCAATATTTTGGACAGTTTTCAAAAACAGTTGGATTCACATGTTTGAAATCCAGGGAAACTAAACAATGTTCAATCTTCTGATGACGATATCAAAAAATTTTAGTTTCCAAAAAAAGAATTGTATTATATCTATTTAAAGTTGCTCAAAAACGTTTTTCATTTTTAACGTAAAAATGTACGAGTCAAAAAACTGAGAGAAAACGTAAGTTTTATAAGTGAATCCATGAATTAATATTCAGTTTTTTTATGGTGAATCCAATTATGGTATTATAATTTTTTTTCTGGGTATTTTTAGGTGTCGATTTTTATACCGTTTTTTTACTAGTATCATTTTGTAAAACACTTTTCGGAACCTTTCGGTACATTCAAATTTTCGACATAAATCTTTATACACTAACAAAAATTTTATATACATCAACCGTACCGTTAGCAAGATATACTCACCTGAAAATTATTTTCAGTCTCAATCATTTTTAAATAGATTTTTTATTAAAATTTGTGATTTACGGTCGATGAAGCCGAATGAACTTGGGGCTAATATTGGGAAATTTCAAATCGTAAGTTGAAACCTATAAGAGCAAAAAGAAAAAAACGCCAAAATCTATAACTAAAATTAAACCCAAGCCATTTTTTGGGCTCCAAGTTTCCATTTTTTGCAGCTCCAAATTTTAATAATTTTTTAATTTTTCGAATTTTTTTGCTCACGGCTCTAACCGGAAATAGTCAAGACCGGTAGGGTGGGATTTGGTGTTGTCATGACGTAGAATGCAGTATTAAGCAGCGGTGTCAACGTTTTCACCTATCTACAAAACTCCTTTCCTATCCTCAAAAATTAAAAAGGGTTAAGACAAGTTTTAAAAGTTTCAACAATTGTGAGTAAATTTCTCATATGTTGTAAGCAAGGATGTTAAACAAATTTCCCTTTTGACATTTCGAAGCAATCCATATAAATATACAAGAAAAAATACGCAAAATATACGAG